>JAZHYW010046034.1:0-47946 GCA_037355805.1 Ixodes ricinus | reverse complement strand
TATGTTGCATTCCTGCTCAATTTAACGTGAAAACATTTTCGGTATTTGTTGAAATAACGGAACAAAATACGGTCGAGCGTATGAACTTTCACAGGTTAGGGAAAACCATGACTTAGAAACAAACGATTGGGCGACACACACACGAAGGTCTCTAGCTCAGCTGCGACGTTTATTTCCTCTTCCTAGATTGTAAGAAAAACTCACAACCGGCCTCTAGGGATTTGAAGTCCGTTTCTAGCTTGAAGGCTCTCAAGATGTTCACCCGCAGCAACCGCAGCAACGGCTAACAGCCATGGAGTGCACCCCGAAACAGCGGACCGAACCAGCTCCAATTATTTCCCTACCTGACTGTCACCCTCCCCGCACGAAATCCGCTCTTCCAGACACCGACATCTGTAGAACGTTCACCCCTTACAACCCACCGAAGCGTCCTGGCGAAATATTATTTACCTTTCTGCACCTAGCGGACTTTGAAACCAAATTCATACGTACCATGATAATCAAAAAAAAAATAAAACCAATTTTAGCAACCATAAACTGAAACACATTAGAAAGTTCTAAAACGGAAATAATTGCCCGAACCCCCTTGTCGCAAACGAAAGAAAAGCAACGACACCTTATAAAGCCACTTCAGCCCAAGTCCCGCTGCACATACATCATGTAGAAGGCGCGGTGGGCATGAGGAAAGAATTATTTGGGGACACGCGCCAATCATGTTCGACGCATGTTTGTTGCATACATGCTTCGAACATTTCTACAGGCAGTTTCTGGGTGACCAATGTGACCGTCAAACGAGGAATGCCTCAGACACTGTCTGCACACCGTCTTTTAATGATATATGAGCACCGCGAGTCCAGCCTTAGGAAGCAATTGAAAAAAAAGCGATGCCGCTATAGTAGCAATAAAAAACAAATTAAGAAGTATACTAGTTTCCTAGTTAATAACTGTGAATGGATTTACGAGCAACTTAATATGGTCCCTTTCTTTCGCTACTACGGTTGTCTTATGGCGAACCGGGGCATTATTGTCTTTGCATTTGGTAAAATGACTTATTTCTAAAATTTTGAGATTTTGATGCTACTTGGCATGTATATTCGGCCATGCGGGCTCTTCTACACAACTACCATTGAGTGGTACTTTTTAAGGGGCCATGAAATGATTTTTCAACTTCTTCCTCCTTAGCTTTCCTCTTGAACTCAAAAGCGAAATTTGAAATCACGCGGTCGCGACGTGCTAGGGATGATAACTGCCGTCACAGAATTCATTGGCCACGAACGCGACTTCTAATATTCACCGACGAGTTTATTATTGACGAGCTGACGTGCTTTGGATAACGCGAATGTGTCACCATGAAAAGCGGAAAGCTTTCGAAGGAACGGAGGTACAAAATAGTCCGCTATATTTGGGAAGTTTCGTACCGAAAAGCAGGCTTTGGACTTTAGGCTCTCTTTCCTTTGCCCCACTAAACGATATGCAATTAGTAATATTCCAATCTAAAATTATTTATCCCAGCCCAAGATTCATTTTTTGATCCCCTTTAAGGTAGTGGCGCCTGGTTCGGGGAAAATGACATGTTTTCACTGTGCATGTGTTGTCCTTCTGATGCCCCACCCCCAACTCCCTTTGCCAAGCTGAAGAGGACCGTCAGGGGTGTGAATAATTGATAATTGTCTTCGCAGAGCCTGTCTTGAGAACAGTTTTTCTCAAGTCGTGGTGTGCACTGTGCAACCCCCTACTCAAACACTTCGACCCACTAAAAAAAAAAAACATGAAAGAAGAAATTTTTATTTTCGTAAACAGCAAAACCGAGGGTTCCTATTCCTTTCTAAAATACACGAAACCGCGATAAAAAAACAGCAACACAAAATATAGAAAAATGCCAAACCAAAAAAGATCACCCAACATAAGAACAGGAGGCAGAAATAAAAGAGGCACGCGAAGTTAAAGGAAACACAAAAACACGACCTTGTGTTTGCTAACTCCTTCTAACGCGCAGCTGTCAGATCCGGCTATGTACAGAGAGAGATCCCTGGTACAAGCAGAACGTGCGGTGATTTTTGTTGTACCTCGTAATTCCGGAGGATTTCCACGCTTCCGACATTGCCCAAACCCAAAATGGACTGGCTGGCTCCGGATTCTGACAGGGAAAAAGACCGCGCCTGGCTTCTTGGAGACCGGAGTTCTCGGGCCCCGAGAGGGCCGTGGCAGCTGGGAAGCCTCGCGAGATATGGTCTAATTACCGAGAAGTTGGGAGATCCGTCGTAGCTGAATTGCTGCTCTGAGGAACGATATATTACATTGGTTGGCACTCCTGCATGGAGCAGTTGATATATGGAGAGAGATTGGTCGCTGAAAGATGCCAAAGAAACAAACATAAAATGTTAACGTTTCTGTTTCGACAGCTAAGGTCGGTCTACCTTCGAGGTGCGGCGACACTGGTTGACGCTCTAGATGAAATATTTAGCCAGTGCAGTATGACTGCTAGCCTGGGGTCTTTAACGTGCACCACGCAGTCGCGATACACGACCCCACGCCGGTACGATGCTCATCCAGATCGAAACGGGCAGAGCTGGAGATAGAAACCAGCACTCCTGGATTCAGCAGCGCGGCCTCTCGCTCTGTGTGCTCTGAGCTGCGGTACATAACCCACTCGCCCCCCCCCCCCGGCCCTCTACCCTCCGGGAGGGGCCACGAAAGCGGCATGGCCATCACAAGCGATAGCGATGAAATATCTCGCAGTCATTCTTTCTGTCGGGTTTCTGCAAGGACGATCTATGTAAGGCTCTACGTGCAAAACATTGACGTGCGTATAGCCTCCAGATGTTTTAACAATATCGCGCGAACACCAACTGACCGGTAGATCAGCGCCTTATAGCGGCGGGAAACAGCAGGTCAGCGAGACTACGCGCTTGTGGCCGAAGGCACACGCATAGCCTCGCTGACTCGGTGTTTCAAGCCGCGATAAGGCGCTGAGCTACCGGCCGGTTTGCGTTCGCGCGATATTGTTGAAAAATCTGGAGGATGTATTCAGCAAAATTTCAAAGTTCAACTCTTTCTGATAATTGAAGAATCTGAAATCTCACGTTAAACAGGCGTTGATGTGCCACCGGTGACAGAAGCTTGAACATGACGTTCAGCGCAATCGGTAAACATACGGGCATCCCTGCACCGATGACGATGAGGTGGTTGCGGAGTCGTTTGCATCATAAGGCGTGTATTCGTGAACAGAAATCGCATTATTTGGACTTCAGGTGATTTTGGTGACGGTTTCATTTCCAACAGAGTGCGTAAAGTTTTACCAATTCTTGTGATTGGGATGTATTTTACTCAAATAATGCCAAAATACACCCCTTTTGTTAAAAGTCTAATACAACACTAGGCGACAGAGTCGTTCGAAAAGGGCTTGATCGAGAACGTTAGATGGAGAGGAAGGTCATTAACTTACCGAGAAATAAAAGTGAACTAGGAATGCTGCCCTGGGGTGGGATAACGGGAAGGCAGCCTGATTTGACCTGACCAAGATAAACAGACTGTTTACGTCTACGGACGATTGCAAGCAGGACACCTGACGGCCGCCATGGCTCTGCTCATGATGAAAACTACGAGAAATTGCAAGCTTGGAAAAGCTACGTTCACGCCACGGTGTGCGAGTATTATCTTACACCGTGGTTCACGCGCACGCTGCATGGGCTTGACGCATGGGGCACCAGCCAGGCGCCATGCTTGCAATTTTCTATAGGGGGTAATGACTGGACACCATATTTGAGGGTGCTGTTTAAAGTTCATGCTCAGAATGAGCTTACATTAATAGGCTGATACGACCGGCAATCTTGATGGCCTGGAACACACGTTGCAAAAGAACTCTGGAAGCTCAACATCAGCACGCGTTCAGCATTCGTGTACACAGCTATGGCTGCCAGTAAATACTCACTACTGGGTGTATTCACTGGACGACATATTTGAGGGAGCTGCTTAAAGCGCATGCTCAGAACGAGATCACATTATTGGGCTGCTCAAAAGTGGCAATCTGGATGGTGTGGAATGCACGCTGCCAAACAACTGTGTAAGCTCGCAATCAGCACGCGCACAGCAGTCGCGCATGCAGCTATGGCCACCAGTGAATACTTCTATACACCTTTTCTACAAGGGCACGGCCACCTTGAATGTTTTCACTTCTGGTATGCGTTAACACATCGTTTTGATTTGTCTACGATGCTAGAATTTGTACACGAAAAATTCGTGAATATCAGAGATTATGGTTTCGCCCCACTTAGAGTTTCTCGCATAGTGCAGCTTGCAAAATCTCTTAATATTTTTACGTCTCGCATACCAGATACGGAACCCACAAGAATGGGAACGGGAGGAAATGAGAAAAAGTCTATAGTCGCTGACAGAATGAAAACGGCAGGACGTCTTTCGAACGTTCAGCCTCCAGCACGCGCTCTACGCCTTCCTCGGTGCTTCGGCCGCGCGTGCCCGCTCGAGCTGCAACAACTGTCTTCTTCTTCTTCTTCTTCTTCTTCTTCTTCTTCTTCTTCTTCTTCTTCTTCTTCTTTCACTCCTTCGTCTTCTTCTTCTAGGTGAACTGAGGTCATGCCTGGCTGACTTCCAAACTGCGGTGCAGCTTTGCGTAGTCAGCCTCCTAAACACTAACACTTTAAAACTAAAAAAGAAAAACAAATACTGGGTACGATTATCTAAACGTACTTTCATAATTTGGTTTTTGACAACACCATTCAAGCCCCTATCAGGGAGCAAATTTTAAATGGACACTTTGTTTCTGCTTGTGTAGGTCGCAAGAATATACGGGCTTATGGACTCTCAGTTAAATCTACCATGGTTTTTGCAGAAACTTGCAGACAACTATTTCACCGCAGTTCAATTTATCTCAGATACCCGTATTTAACGCACAAGTCCAGAAGAAATGCAGATAGAAGTTGTCGACCGAAACTTATTCGAGAAATTAATTTCTTGTTGTAACTGGGACAGTTCATACATTTTAAGAGTCAAAACGAGCTTTAGTCAAACTTCATTCACCCTGGGCAAAAGTTTACACAAGGCAGTTAAAAATTCAATACTGTTAAAACGAGTCATATTGAACATAGCATGTGACTGAATAATGATATAGCGGCCGCCATTCAAGACAAAGAGCTCTTGTAGGCGCACTAACATCGCTCTCCCGACAATATAGATCTGCGGATTAAATTCAAAAGTGAGCGTAACAGGGTAACAGCACTCATTCGCTCAGCTCAACGTAACTCCATTAAACAGAAGCTGGTTGAGTCACGTTTTAATTACTTCGAAACTTGTTGTTTGCTTAACGAACTGCGGGTTGGCCACAGATCAAAACATTATGCCGATAAAATTATTTCAAAGTAATTTCCTTATAACAGACAGTTCATGGCTAACGAGTTTTATGTGCACTTCGGAAAAAACCACGATAATTCCCTATCTTCCTTAAATTCAACTTCAACAAATGTTGCATCCACCTTCCTTCCGGAAATAACAGAACAAGAAAGACATGCTATGTTACACAGTTTCAAGCCAGGCCTGTCTCTTGGAATTGATAAAGTACGAATAGCTGATTTGTGCAGGAATGACAACTCGTTGAAGAATCTAATTTTCGAGATGCTGAACAATTTCATGACTTTGGTATTATTCCAGAAGACCTAAAAACAGCAATCGTCAATCCATCAAATAAAGATGGAGGTCATAATGAGGTCGAAAGTTAGCGTCCCATTTCTGTTTTACCTTCATTTGCGAAACTGTTGGAAAAACACATTTTCATGACGGTGACAGCGTTTTTAGATAAATTTAATATTTTGTCGCCACAACAGTAAAAAGTTGTACTTGAAAAAGGCACGCAACCCATGCTTGAAGATTTTTTCGATTTACTTCACAGTAGATTCGAAGGTAATCTGTTCACGAACGGGCTTCTTAATGTCTCGAGAGCTTTTCACTATGTATCACCTAACGTTCTTTTAAGTAAGTTATTCAGCCTCGGCTTTAGTGGGTTTTTCCACGTACTGCTCGAGAACTTTCTGTCGAATCGTAGGCAGCTTGTTTCAATATATGGCGCTCACCATACAAAACGTATTTCAAGGCTGGTATTCCACAGGGTTCTATACTGTCACCTTTCCTTTTTAATACCTATGTCAATGACCTTCCGCAGGTGGTCAAGTTCTTTAAATTATATCAATATGCCGTTGACACTGTTTTGTTGTTAGTCATATACGTTAAAATGAAGCAGACGAATTACTTCTGTTAAATGTATTGCGGATAATGGATTGGTTTTCGGCGAACGTCATGCTAAATAACGCAAAAAAAGCTGATCACAGCTTTTGTAATTTACTAAAACTACTTTCATCAAAAAGCCAATCTTTCTGCACGTATCAAATTGTGTTTCTTGCGAATGTGTGCCGATCGGCTATGTGAACTCAACGAAATATTTACGAATCTATTTTGACTGTGACCTATCTGCGAACTCTCACCTCTCCTACATCTTCAGAAAGCTACGAACAGCTTCGTGCGCCTTATGCAACCCCGAATATTTCTCCCGATGATAACTAGAAGATTTCTTGTGCATGCCCTTGTTTAGAGCACACTGCGATACGGAATAACTGTTTTCGGGCAGTGTACGAACGGAATATCAATATAAAGTCAAGTATTTGTTGAGGGCATTTTGCGTAGTGCGGCATATATTGGTTCTAGTCTGCAGTCATCTGATAACCTCTTTGATGACCTTTCTTTCCCAACATCTCAAGCTTTATTTTTACCAGCTGTGATACTTAGACACAACTGGGATAATATTTTAAGACCTCGAAAATGTTTATCGCGTCCTTCGAGATCTGACACCATATTTAACGCCGCGCGTCGACATCCATTTTGAGAAATACATTCGAACTTATTATGTACCACACATTTTTAACAACCTACCTTTTGAGTTCGTCGGCGTCAGATCTCGAGGAGACTTGAAAAGAAGATTAAGAACTATTTGTACGTAGATATAAAATTACTTGATTGTGCCGGTACAATTTTCTTTTTTAGATACCGTGTTTTTTTCGCGTTCTGCACTACGACTTTGCTTGTAAATGTTTCCTTGTCGCGGATTCTGCGTTTCTACTCATGCCTTAGATGTGCCGGGACTCTAAAGTTAAAGGGACCAGTCCTACAAGTCTTTAGCGCTTTGTCGGTCCCGATATACAATATTAATATACTTGAAGCCCTTGAATTAAATTATTATTATTATTATTATTATGTAGTAGCAGTAGTAGTAGTAGTAGGAGTGTTAAGATTATTATTATTATTGTTATTATTTAGAAGGAGCTACTCAAGGGATAATGTTTACAAGGGTAAATGTTTAGTTCAGAAATATTATACAAGTGACGTGGGCAAGGAACCGTGTCTAATACTTTTCAGAAGTCAATGAAAATTACGCTAGCGGGTATAGACGAGTGAAATTTGTTACAAAAATCAGTAGCTAATTATAATAGCTTGTGTCACATGAATTTCCATTCGTATAATCATGTTAATTGTTACATATTTACTGATTTTGTAAGAAGTAGTTCATAATGAGGAGTATGCTACATATTCCATAATTTGCAAGGCACAGTAGTTGGTAATAGGGGCCGACAATCAAAGAAGTAATTTTGTTTCCCTTTTTAAAGATAAGTAATCTTCTCCGGACTCTCCAGTCGGTTGGGAGTGCTTTTTTAAGTCGAGTGGCTCTTGGTATAAGGGATAGAGAAGACGGCAAGGTATGTATTTTGTTAGCTTGAGAATTGTAAGAGATATCTTGTCATCGCTAGGGGTTGAGCTTCAAGAGAGCTTTTCTACTACGTCCACGATACCGTAAGATAAAAGATGATGGGTTCACAGCAAATGTCAAGCGCTCTACAAATTTATTGAGTGGTGCCACTAATTTTTCTAAGGTAAACAGAAATGCGAAATAGTTAGTAAAGAAGTTAGCGTTTCTAGCTTTGTAAGCATTTCGTTGAGCTCGTTGCACTGTCAAGGCTGGGCGTCATGATGTAGTTTTACAAACTTCACGAGAATTAGTTATTACTCACTTAAGTATGTCTTGCTAAAATATTTAGCCTTCGATTTTTCCTGCTACTTTTGTATTTTCTGAGGCAATTATAATACTTCGTGAAGTAAGACTACAAATTAATTTCTTTAGCCTTCACAAAAAGGCGTTTTAATTATTTAATTTTCGAAAGGTATTTGTGAACCAGGGTTCATCCGCATTCGCCTTTAACTGTTGGTGTTCCCACATGTGTATGTGTGTGCGTTGTGTGGCGAGTGCGTGTGTGCGCGCCTGTGCGCGTGTTTGGATTTCGTAAGCATTTTCAAGAGCGAGTTCAATTAGAGCGTAACTGGATTAAGTGAAGATTGACGTGCCGGAGAAAAGAATAGAGCTAACCTAAGAAGTTTGCTTGTCCTCTGCGCCAAGTTATAAATAATTCACGCGAGAGCCGCACCTTCCCTGATCAAGAAAGTTTCTCACTTTTTCTTTCTACCCTAAAGTTTTAAAGAGAAAATAAACCTCAAACGCCATTCCAGGCAAGAGCACGTGAAACCAAATGGGCAGGGCAGAATCGCTGGCGTGCGGACACCAGGTAATCTGCTCCTCTTCGCTCTGCAGGACCTTACCTTGTGTACGTGCCTTGCGACAGATGTACCGTCACCTGACCATGAACCGCCTGCCTCTGTTCCCTGCGCTCTCTATGGCTTTGTTGACGGATGCATGGATTACTACGCAAACCGGACGCTTCCCGGTACTTGAGCGACGAAGTTTCGATTTGTGCATAAGGCGGCTAAATAGCGACATCGACAATAGCAGCGAAGTTATTTTCGACTAGCGTCTCATTCGCTCTCCGCGTCCTTGAGCAAGGCGGCACTGCTGGTTTGCTAGTTTGGGCATTTACATGTGCGTTTTAAAAAGTCACGGACGTCACGTAATGGCGTCTGGTTGATGTGCCCTCATTGTCTTCTGAGGTTGTTTCCCTAACCTAAACCAATATATAGAAAAAGGAGACATATGTTGCGAATCAAGAATTCAATTTTTTTTTTTTTTTTTTAGGTTGCAGTCGTATGGCGAATTATGAAGAAGTTTATCGTTTCTGTGGTTCTGCGCCGACCTCCTACCGGTATACTAAATTTTGTAGATCCGATTAGGGTTATTCTTTACTCTTTCTTCATTCTTTTTGTCAGGAAAATTCCGCAGCCCCTTTTGGGCATTATTGCGGGGACACAGTGCGTTATAAAACAAAACGGAATTCTCGCGGAAGCCACTTCCGCTGATAATAAATCCGAGTCCTATGCGGTACGCGCAAAAATGGAGTGTTTAAATATATTTTTCCTGGTGGGATATGGTTGAGCTTTGCAAGAGTGAACTGTTCGCAGTAATATTTAATTTGGTGGTTGTAAGCATGATGAAGCAGAAATTCCTGTCTGATTACGATCAATTGAATAAAAAAAAGTGCTTCAGCCGGAGACGCCTGACGTACTCCTCCAAAGAAACCCAGTCCAACTCTAGCTTCATTTCTGTTGTGCTTAAGCCTTAAGAAGCCATCGTACTTCCCCATGACAAACCGAGCAGCGACAGATTGGATGCATTCAAGTGAATTGAAATAAACCCGGTAAACCGGATCCCACACAGGGCATCCATGTTTTAGGATCGGTCTTACAATGCTTGATATGCGGCCTCTTGAACCTCGTTACTGACATGTTTGAGGTTACATTTTGAAAAAATCGAAGAGACCTGACCGCCTTCCCAATTACACTGTTTACTTGAGTTGACCACAAAGCGCCTTCAAAAAAGATCACTCCTAGTTTTGTTTCTTTTTTTAATTGATTTTGTTATGATGTGTTCACTATAAAGAAAGTACTAAAATATAATTTCTTTAATTTTTTGGTAAAGATTACGCGAATGCACTTGCTAACATTCAGGGACATTATATTACTCGTACGCTATCTTGTGCGTCTGAGGTCACTCACAAGATGTGCGGAATTCGCTTCACCAGACACTGTACTGTAAATTACACAATCGTCCGCGAACAGGCGTAATGTAGGGTGGACACCCGTAGAAATATTATGAATAAAAACAAGAAAAAGAAGTGGCCACTAAACAGACCACTGTAGCACTTCAGATGTAACAAAGAGCAAGCCCGAGCATGTTCCATTTACCAGAACATGATGTTTTTTGTTCTTTTTGAAGCCACGTAGTCCTAATCCAGTTAATCATCCCAATGTCAATTTTTGCAGCTTCAACTTCTTACTGTTGTATGTAGTCAAATAAAATGTCGAACGGTTTTTGAAAATCTAAAATCATACAGTTAATTTGACCTTAAGTTTTAAGTTCTTTGTAGATATCAAAACAAAATTTAGTTAACTGTGTGCACATGACAAACCGATTCTAAATATATGCTGAGGATTGCTCAGAAACACAGTTAAACTAAGGCGCTTCATTAAAGCTGCGTACAATAACTGTTAAAGTATTTTGCAACAAAATGAGGTAAGTAATATCGGCCTGTACTTCGACACACAAGGTTTTAATCCGCTTTTGAAAACGGGCAGGGCAGCAGGGCTAGCGTCCGGACACCTAGTAATAGGTGTCCACACACCACATTAACAGACCATATACACCATATTAGCAACCTTTCAATTACCGGGCAGTTTTGTTTTACCAGGACAAGAGGGTTTTGAGTCATCAAAATTGTCAAGCAACTTGGCAACACCATTAACAAAGGAGTCAACCTGCTTCGTTGTAGTGTGCTGATTGCTAACAATATGTAGAGAAACAGGGTCATCAGAAAGAAATACTCACTTGAAAAAAATATTAAATACAGTAGCTTTATCAACAATATTTCTCACTAATATTCCTTCATGCAGGAAATTGGGAAGCCCAACTTTATATTGAGCGCACCGTTTTATGTGCTGCCAAAACTTATTTTGTTTTTATTTTAAAAGCCCGCCGTTAAACGTTAAAGACCCTATCTTTGGACAATCATTCAATTTTAATTTATACGACAGCGTTAGATCTTTTAACCTACGAAAAGTATCTGCATATTTATTTCTGCAATGCTGCTCGTATTCTTCCCATCGCTTACGTATCATGCGAATAAGATCGTCAGTGATCCATGGCTTCTCCCTCTTTTTCAGTTTGCTGCTTTACATACTCGGTACATGAGAGTCAGTGAGACCAAGAATCCTCAGCTTAAATACTAATCATTACTCATTAACACTTAAGTTTTCGGCTCAAAACACAAAAGACAAGAACGTCTCTGTAATTCAATGCAAAGATTTCCGTAAAATCTTCCTTCACGAAAAAGAAACACTTTTTAGGCATGATTTTAGATCGACAAGCATATACAGTCGCAGATAGCAACGATCGCGAGGTGATCATTAATCCCAGTGATAACACCTACGTTAGAGCTAGACAATACAAGAGGTGTTACAAAATAAGCCAAGAAGGTTGCATATCTGTAGGAGTCGCGTATGACACGTGTTAGAGAAAGCCAAGCGTATTGTCATAGCTTTCATTTCGCAATATAGATTGCTATTAGGGCTCCAAGTAAATGTACGATTGATCCATGTCCGTTCTGGTAAATTTAAATGATCTTTAAAAATAATGCAGCTTGTAGAAAAGTGCGATCTATTATGCGCAACTTGTGCACAACATCTTTGTGGGAAGTAGCATGACGATAAAGGGCGCCAACGACGAAATTAGAACCGCTAGAACCATCCGACTGCGTGACACGGCGCCAAACAGATTCAGACAAATTATTTTCAACACAAAGCATCAGCACTCATCAATATGTCACTCGCAAGAACGAAATGGCCACCACCGTGAGTTGATCTATCATTGCAATACACATTAAAAGAACCAGGAAAAGCCTCACTATCATCTACTGATGCGTCGAGCCAAGGTTCAGCGCCAATAATAACGTCAGCACGTAAAAAATCTATTAAACCAGTCAATTATTACGCTTTATTTCTTAGGTTTCCTGAAATTTACAAGAACAACAATAGGATCTACCTTTGTTTTGGGGGCAGGTCATGTACGTTTGAACGGTACTACTTCTCAGAGTTATGAATCCGAAATAAATGGTTAGCCATCTAAACAGAGCTTCTCATGAGAAAGCTTAACCGAGTGCTCGCCGTTTCTTCTTATTTCTTTAAAATTCATTTACAGGGGCGTATACCATTATTCATGACCTCAACAAGACTAGCCATCACTAAGTGAGAGGTCGGTGTATTTTAGCTTATAGCAGCGTTTCTAAAATTTATCATCCATGGTTTACGACTTTTTCTTGAAGTACGTGGTAGATTTACGTGGAAAACAACTTTTCGGTAAGGTTTGGGAAATTTATTCAGAAACAAGTTACATGGCGCATCGCGCGTTCGTTTCTTGAAGGACGCCGTTTCAGTCCAAACAAGACGGTTTTGTCTAAGATCGCTCTGGCTATCGGTTGTTATGTTTTGTAATTTAATTGACCAATTATTTTTGTGTTCTTGCTTGCAATTTGTCTTTATAGGCAGTCAAGTATGCCTAAGTGATCACTTTCATGTCGTCAATACGACGCCAGATTTAGTGTATGACGCATATAACTTCGTGAGTAGATAAATCAAGTAGTGTCCATGATTCAGTAGTAATCCCTTGTTGCCGAAGATAATCGTAATAACACATCCGCTGCCCCTAATCAGTACATTCATTACCTGCATTTCGGCAATGACGTTTCAAGAAGCTTGTTTATAATAAAATCGCCGCCTAAGATTACGTTATACTTATATTCATTTGCATACTCAAGGTAAGTAAAAAAAGACGATAGGTGTGGGTTCAGGTGTTAATGACTGCTTCTTTCCAAATCAGTACAATCAATTTGAGAATAAGAATATTCAAGCTATAATCCTCATCACATCATTAACGGTGTTGACCTTCGACTTCATTCCACTGTTTTTATTTATCACTCGTTCTTTTCGTATTGCTTCCCGATCATTCATAGGCAGCCACAAAATGGAACCCATTCTTGTATAAGACAGGTTATTTTTTCTTCAGATTCGTCATATGCAAAGCCATCACCGCCGATCTTACACTTATTGATCCCGACCTGTCGAAAATCAGGAGTAAAAAATGTTAATCTACGGAAACTACTCACTCTCTCTTTCTCTCCCTCTCTCTCTGTCTTTCTCCCTGTATGTTTGTCTGTCTTCAATACTTTGAGTTTGATTTGACAGCGGAATCCCCAGGTTATTAACCGGGGCTTGATCATTTCCTGTAATACCATGTGCGAGAAACATTCGCAGAGAATGACGGAGTGGCTCTGGCGCAATACCAACGTTACACTTTAGTATTGTTTTTGTATCAGCCAGCAGTATGCGCTGGAATAATTGTCTGCAAACGATGGATTGTTCGCAGATTCAGATATGTGTTGCCCTTGCTTTGAACGGTGAGATAGTTGACGAGAGTGGGTGTGCTAAAACCGGAGGGGTGATACAACGTACCCCGAAAGGTTGCTGATGCGCATGCGTGGGGTTACCTACCGGACAACATTAAAAACCACGCCTCCATCGTCCGTATGAATACACGCATTCGCTCCATGATATTGCAGAAATGACGAAACAGCAGCAGACACCAAAATTAGGACTTTGCCTATTCACCAATTTTGGGTCTCAACGGCATGTGGTATGATTAACCTCAGCACGCAAAAGTCTTTTTTTTTCTTTATAACTTAAGCCTCAGTGGGGACCATAACGCTCAACAAAGACGCGCTGTAACAGCAACGATCTAATCGATGCCATTTAGATAACGAAAAGAGCGACGCGACTTGTTGTTTCCCCTGAACAACATTACAGCCTAACACAGGAACCTGCACTTGGATATAGCACTCCCCCATCTCCCCCATTCGCATGCAGTTTGCGCTCATCTTACATGCAGAGCAAGCGGTAAGCATTTCGCGGCAATCCACGTAGGGTAATTAGTGAACCAGGATGTTGATAAGACGATTCGGCTTGATGTGAGTAGGAACAAATGAGTGTGTCGTTCACGTGCTCATGGGGAGACGATACCGCTCGCCCTTTTTATTAGTTAAGTTAGTTAAAGAAAGACCAGTGATGGCGAACAAACTTCTCACAGGAATATTTGAGATAGATATTTCCAATGTTTCCAAACGTTGAAACGTTCCCATTAATTCTGGTCGCTTCAGACACTAAACCAGATATCTTCCTGCATTCTACACTAAGAATCGTTCGGTTTATCCCTCCCTGTTTACTATTCCCTCCTTCAACCCCCTCCTCACACACACACACACGCTCGCGCACGCGCCTTCCTTGCAATCTATTTTTGTGTTTCCGTTGCTAACTTTTGAGCGAGCAAGTTGGAAATAGTCTGGCACGACATAAGGGTCGCCGCTGTGCGTTCCGGAACGCGATAATTACCCTCGCACTCACCTGGACTCAGAAGCATGCGTGGAATGCTTCCGAACATGCGCCAAGCGTGAAGGCAGTGTCATCTGTCTCGGTAGTTGTCGAGTGTAGCCAGGGTTACCGGCATCGCTGACGCGACGCTCCTTGGCATCCAAAATAATGTCCTGGAACAGAGCAGCTGGTATTGCAACACACAACTGCGCTCTCAGAAGTCCCCGAGTATAGATTGCGCTGCAAGGCATTCGGAAAACCGACTGTAGCCTTCTTCTTTTCGTCAATTCAACTAATGACAAAGACCACAAGTTATTATCAACATGGCCATGCCGTTCCTACGCCAAAAAGTTGACCACATCTTGGGACACATTGCTGCTACGTTATTAGCCCTGAAACTACAGCTGCATCACTCCGATACATCGAACCGATTACTGATATGTCTGATTATCGATACGAGCTGATACGTCGAACTGATTAAAAAAAGTGACACTAGTTCGTGTTTAGAGTGCGGTGCTGTATGTATGTATATATACAGGGAAATCTTGGAGACTGTAGTTGCTCAAATCTCCTGCTGAAAATTGCAGAGAATATTCTACAAGTTTCCTTTAAAAGATTGCCGCTGAAAGAAGAAAAAAAGATGACAAGCGCTTTGAAAACAAAGAAACGACGAACATCATGCGCTCTTCACCTTATCCATCAGACGATGTTGCCATCGACACATAAAATGCCCACGAGATTCGCAGGCCGGAAAGAAAGAAAATCTTTGAAATTCAGTGCTTTAACTTCTTCCCTAGACATGGTGTAAGGTGAGCGCTTTGTACGTCGCAGAAAGCATATACAGAATATACAGATCTCACCGGCCAGTTTGGCCACGCCACCGCGGCCTCGATGTATCAAGGAACTGCTGTCTTCCTGCACGTGCAAAAACCACGCGGCAGATGTGTGCGTGAAGAGCACAGGACGGCACGTGCCGTCGCGTGAACTGCCGCGTGCTTCTCGCAAAATGATGCAATATTACCTAGGAGGCAAGGTCTGAGCCTTTTCTTCTAAACGTCACCGCTATTAGCGGCGAGATGTCTTGGTGGCGCCCTGGTATGGGTCACTCTTGTGACGTCATTACCTTGGTAACAACACGTTCGATGGTGTTTTTAATTAGTTTAGTGGAAGCTTGAAATCATTGCGCTCTGAAACCAACAATGCCAACACCGTCAAAATTAAACTTCCTACATTCCTTTTATTTCCGTCGATGAGAAACCCTTTGCTGACGTCATTGTCAGCATTCGACCAATCGTGGAAGCCCGACCACAGCGTTCTAACGTGAAGTAACTAGCGTTTGTGCACCTTTATTGGAGTTGTAAAGCACGGGAAGACGTCTCGATCGGCAAATGTAATAACAGGAGCAGAGTTGGAATCGCTCGGGCGCAAAGACAAGCTTTCTCTAATTCCGCTGAACGCAGACGGTTAAAAAAAATGACAATGTCCTTTTGAGTATTTTAGACATCGGCATGCATTGCAAGAATATATTGCGTTTACCCGCTCAGTGCAGCAAGAGCTGAGAGCAGGCACGCGATAAAATGCACCTCTCCCTGTGTGTAAATAGTTTTGTAGGCAAGGATTTCGCTGCTAGCAAAAGGTCGTGCCTTCGCTTTGAGCACGAATGGGCACTAGTGATGCAAAACTATCGATAAATGACTATCAATACTATCGATAGTTTTTCCAAAACTATCGATAGTGTCGAAGAACTATCGATAGTCGACTATCTATAGTACTATCGATAGTCGACTATCTTTAGTACTATAGATAGTTTTTCGATCGTTTTTCGATAGTCGACTTTCGATAGTACACTAGTTTCGATAGTCGACAATCGATAGTACTATCGGTAGTTTTTAACTATCGATAGTCAGATTTCTGCCGACTATCGATACTATCGATAATACAATCGACAGTTTTGCACCACTATAGAGCGAACACAGTTGCCAAATCGCCGCTCGCCTCCCTTTCTCCTCTCTTCGCCCAACCTCCCATCTACGTCATCACTGAAAGCTGAACCAAAGTCGGGATGGTAAGTGCTTGGGCTAGTTGGTATCCATTCGAAAATATAAGGCGAGAAAAAGAAGAGGGAGCGACGCCATCTGCTAGCTTCGCAAAACTATCGATAGTAAACCGTGACAGTACTACCGATAGTTTTTCGATAGTCGACTATCGATAGTACTATCAATAGTTTTTCGATAGTCGACTATCGATAGTACTATCGATAGTTTCTCGATAGTCGACTATCAATAGTACTATCAATAGTTTTTTTACTATCGATAGTTTTGCACCACTAATGGGCACGCGTCCGCAAGGCTGGCAATCCTTACCATGCGCACTACCATAGCCTCCTCTATACTCACAAAGCCTGGCAGTTCGACGACGGAGCCATAGAGTGCCCGGTCGCAGATTTGGAGCGACAGGACCCAGTAGCACAGAGCATCAAAAGAGCCATTTCTCGGGGAACCCGGACGTCACCGCACAGATTTTGTAGCGGCGAGAACCCGAAACAAAATTGTTCGCAAGGGAGAAGTGTGTTTCGGCGTGTCGCCGCAGCGGGGCACCAGTCACGTGGGTCTTTCTCACCCGTTGTGTGCCGCTCAACCTTTTCCATTTCGGCGGGCGCTTCTCGTGGCGATCTGCCATATTTTGTCAGTAAACAGGAGGCTATTGCACTGCCGAAAGATTTTAGTATCTTAAATGAAGTGCATTTGCAGACTCGGCATCACTCGAGTTAGGCAAATAAAAGACACCACAGCGCGTGTAAAACAAGGATATGTCGGTACTTTTTAGCATTACCGATCCTTTTGTCGAACCAGCAGCTTGGTTCACTTCGTACACATTTTATGAACGTCGAATACTACCTGCAACTGTGCAAATGCGCACGGAGGACTGTGCGACGTCTGCTATTTATGCGCCTTGTGCATACAACTACCCATCAAATACACTCCCTATTTCCCCTACGTTAAAAAATGTAATAGCGCGTGCTCCGTTTCTTTGCCAGCATGTTTCTAATTTGTTCCATTCATTAGCGAAGCCCTTTTTTATCCTTACTGTGTTTCGAAATATTCTTTTGTCGTTCTCACAAGCAAGGTACGCCATTAAGTTTACCTGCAAAGCGTATCAGCTTTGTCTCACATCCGCGGACGTACTTTGCTGCGGAACTTACAAATGAAGACAGATAGATCCTTCAGAAAAGCCCTCAAGAGACAAGAGCATTTTTATGGTATATAAATGATGTTTTTTTAGCTATAATGGAGAAATTACAACAACAAAATATTTATTGCTACAAGTCAAAATATTGCACTGGCCTAGTTGCCCTTTCAATAGACACTCCTGTTCGACTACAAAGACATCCGTAACAAAAACATCCACTGCACATCTCTCACCATATACAAACCCCTACACAAAAAAATCCGAAGCACAGCAAAACATCCCCTTTTGTTAATGATGTTGTCATGGATTATACTATTCTGTTATGTCTGAGCATCCGAAACAAAATTTTTTTCGATCATAGAATGCTGTACGAAGACAGTGATACAAAAAAATTAACCTGGAAACAAAACATTCATTCCACATTTGTGACTGCATCTCTCATTGCAATGCTCCTGCTACCTAATTTTCTCAACACCACCCGCTTTCGTGTGCTTAGACATCGTGTTTCTTCACAAGAATGTGCATCTTTGTTCGCAGAAACAATGTCACAACCTTTGGTGTACTTCGTTTGGGGTGGAGGGGGGGACGGGGGGTGGTGAATGAAAGCACCTGATGCCCAAAGCCCCGTGTCAAATGCCCCGCGGCAAACGACCCGTCCTTTTTGCCCCGCTTTCGAAAGCCCCAGTTCCAGAGGCCCATGACGCGAATCCACCGTGCCAGGTGATCGGGTCCTCGACGTGACGGCGGAGCATTATGTTTTTAACTAAGAGACAGTGTGTGCGCAGGAGAGCTTGTGAAACGTAATCATGACGTACGCGAGACTCAAATAAGGAACAACTGGGATAAAGCTTCGCTCTTCAGGCGTACGCTATACATTTTCACGTCTTGTGACGTTAAAAGTGAGAACAATAAAAAATATCAGTCCCTGGCCAAACATTCAGTCAGATTTTTTTGAATGAGCATCGATCCAAAGCTTTTTTCAGCTCAGAAGCACGCGCGGATTCACAATTCCGACGAAGTGGGTTCTGTCAAAACTGTTATCCCGCATCTCATGGCGCCATTAATATCACCGCACCAAACACCAGTTCCATTCTTCTTACGTCTATATAAAAAAGGAATATTTGTATTAGATAGTTAAAGTCTATAATTCTGCTTCTGAGCAACGAGCTAAACCGTCGCTTTCATCGTTGCAGATCTGTTTTATCACCCGGGCTCTTCACAACCGTTTCATACCGCCAAAACGCCGAGTCACCCACGCCGCCCAAGAATCAATCGGCCAGACCCTCTTCACGATTGGCTGCATCTGAGAGACGTCATTGCCCAGCGTCTACCCACGGCACTCCGGCAGGGCGCTGCTGCAAGAGCAGTGCGGTCAGGAGTTTACAGGCTGTTCAGCAGTGCAGCAGACCGGTTGCTCGTTACAAGCTAAACCGTCGCTTTCATCGTCGCAGACCTGCTGACCACTCCGGGCTCTTCACGCCAACCGTTTGCACACCGCCAAAACGCCGAGTCACCCACGCCGCCCAAGGATCATCGGCCAGACCTTCTTCACGATTGAGCCGCATCCGAGAGACGTCATGGCCTTGCGTCACCCACGGTACTCCAGGCGTGCTGCAAGCAGCAGGCGGTCAGGGAGTGACGCGACCAGGGAGTGCAGCTGTACCTTCCACCGTGGTAAAGCGAAACTAGCGACACGGCGCTTTGCGGCAAAATGGCGAAAGATGGTCTGGGGCTAGACAAATTCGCACAACACTCTCATGAGATGGCGCCACCTTAGTCAACACCCTCGCGTACCCTCCTCCTCCTCTCTCTCGCTATCTTCTCCTCAATTCTTTTTTTTTTTTTTGCACGCGCGGCCGACGTTTGATTTTTTCGGTTTTCGGTACTGCGCGCAACAGCGCGGCGGCACCGAAAACCGAAAACGCCTCGGCGCAGACTACGCTGCGCCGGGGCGATCGAGTGTTGTCTGCACATGCAATCTTTGAACACATGAACATTAAGAACGACCTCACCAAGGCAAAGAAAGAAATCCAGGTGATGGACTTAAATGCATTTTTATTTGATACTCCTGGGTTAGGCCACACTCTCAAAATAAACTCTTTACATAATGTTATCTACATAAATGTATGCAACAGCCCTAGGTGAGCGAGCATTAAACGAAGGAAGTGGTGAAAAACGGAAAGATATATGGGAACGGCAAGTAACACAAAATGTAGAATTATTATTCCACAAGTTTTCCACTCAGATCCGCTCATTTCTTTAATTATAGGAAACGTTCCACAATAGAAAAACAAAAGTGATGAACACGCAAAAAAAAAAGAAAAAGAAAATTGGTCTAGAAGGACATAATACGCATATATATATATATCAATATGTCCAAACTTCTGGTAACTATACGAACATGCGCACGCGCTATGTAAAACAGCATAAGTCAATAAATGAAACTCGCAACGTGCATTATCTCTACTTAGTGTTCTGAATAGCAGGAATGCGGTAACAATTCAAAATACTGACTGCGCAATTAGCGAAGTTTATAAAAACGGCTCATACCTAGAGAGCTGTTCAAAAGTCTATATGATCACTATTCTAGGAACATATACGCATTAAGACAATGCGCGTAAGTAACGTATTTACAAGGGTTTACAAGCTATTTACGATGATTTCACGAATTGAAACACGACGTCGAGTCTCCAGATCGCAAGTCAGATTATGAAGTGATTCGACTTTATTATGGCTTGTGCAGACCTCCTGGATATTGAACCACTCAAATAGGGTATCCTATATCTTTTATATATTAATGCCTGTCAGTTGGCTCGGCCTCAACAATAAAATTTGACGAGGGCTACTACGGCTTGATCAAGTCAGCACTGACAAAAGTTTCTTATGTTCTATCGCAAAGCAAAGCTGAATGGTTCATATAAATGTTTCGACAGCATGATGTCAATCTGCCGTGAAATGGGATGTCTGTTTTTGATCTAGAAAGGAAGTTTGTCAACACATTACGACTGCGAACCTCCGGTCTTTAACATGTATCTCACGCAAAGACATTCCATACCTACAGTACAGTGTGCAGAAACCATAATAAACTGTATTATTGATGCGGTTAAGGTGCAAATTGTTTCCTCTTTTTTGCCCTGGTGTTTTAAGAGCACGCTTTGTGAGGAGTTCCCTGTACAACAGGAAAATATGCCAACGTAGGCGCACATAACGCAAGGATTGAGGAACTGCTTCGCGCATTCTTTGGTACAAAATTGTTCTTAGGAATGAGGAACCAGAGAATGTACCATGCGTTCAGCAACCTTCGGCAAGTGAATGCGCTCGTTGATCTTCTGAAGAAAGGTTCGTTCGAAAATTTTGAAACACTGAAATAATGCATCTGATGGGGGACAGAAAGAGTCGGAAATCGACCCAGGAGCGCTGGCTTAGAGGAGAGCATGAAACTGCACCTCAGAGGTAAGCACCCCACTTGCATCACTCAACACGTCCGGGCAAAAATGGCACAAACTTTTTTTTAAGAAACGACTCCTCCAGGAACCCAGCGAAGTGGTATTCAACATTTTCTTGGATGAGGTCGTCATATCACTCATCGGGTCGGTCAAACTCATCGGTCTTAATTGCTGGCAGTGGTTCGGGCATGGTGGCTGGCTGCAATCGACACTGGAAGGTGCCTCGATTCCACCAGCAATGTGGCAGCGCCTGCCTCACAGTTTCGTCTACTGGGAAGCTGAAATATCTTTCCAAGAAAATGTGTTTCAGGCCTGCCACAAGCTGGTAGGAATTGGGCGTCTCGTTACACCAATGCTGCTTTCGCACCATCCCGAACAAGTTTTCCAGCGGGTCCTGGCTGAGCCGTCCTGTTAGTAAGTGATCAAAGTCAAAGTTCCCGCTGAGGTCTTCCCA
Source organism: Ixodes ricinus (assembly GCA_037355805.1). Classification (NCBI taxonomy): domain Eukaryota; kingdom Metazoa; phylum Arthropoda; class Arachnida; order Ixodida; family Ixodidae; genus Ixodes; species Ixodes ricinus. The sequence goes on along the minus strand of JAZHYW010046034.1, from coordinate 26,439 downwards.
CAGTAAGAAGACGGCATTGATGGTAATATGCCATCCCCTTACTCTGTGGGGCCGTCGTGGTGTCAGGAACTGCCACTTCGGAATACATGAGCTTTTCTCCCTTAGGAAATTAATATCTCCCGATGAAGAGCTTAAAGCGAATCTCATTTTTCGTTCACCGCATACCAGAGGTGAGCTATTCAGTGAATCAAAAATTTGGTCCATGTGCTCAAGGAAATCACATGTGGCCTGAGCCTCAAGGGGCAGCTCATTCAGATAAAGGAGGGTTGCAAGGGAAACAGAAAGCGTGTCACTAAAAACTTGCGCAGCAAATTGTACTTTCATAATTCTGAATGGAGTCTGATAAATGTGCTTGTTGGTAAGTGTTTTTGTCAATCGTAATCGAAGAGGGTGCTTGTTTTTGTAGAAGTCCATAATGTATTCCCATCTGATCAATTTGCTGGCAATCTGTAGGTCATGCTTGCGTAGGTTGTTACGTGTACACTTGAGCATATGAGGGGTGTCAAACAGAAAGTAGACCTGGGTGTCACCGACAAGGAAGAAGGGATGATCTGGTGTGACACCCAGCCGGCGTGCAAGAGTGCAGTTGCTGGCCCCCTGGTCGCACACGACAGATTTCACAAAGATCCCGCCGGAACTAAGATTTTGAATAACGTCTGTCAACAGATCCTGGAGACATTCTGGGGATGCTTTACACTTTGAGAGTACTTCTGAAAAAATAAAGTTTATTGTATTGTATTGTATTGCATTTTGAAAGAGTGAAAGCTAATGGTTGTACCCAGGGCATAGAAATACCCGCCAGCATCATAACCAAGCCTGAATTTGCCACATGACGGGTTGTTTCCTTACCGCTGTCTGCAAAGCCATGCACCATATCCGACTTAGTGTCATAGAAGAGATATTCTTTTAGAACGAGTTCGTCGAACATCAGAATACATGCGCGATCTTTAAGATGCCAATCGTGAATTTTGTCAACAACAGTCTTGATGAGGTTGGGGGCAACTCTAGGGTGTATGGCAATCTGGGACAGCCAGTTCTTGAGAGATCGAACCGATGGCAAGCTCAGGTACTTGGCGAGGTACTTTTAAGCCCTGGGGCTCTGAAAGTAAAGGTTAAGGGCAAATGGTTTAAATCCGTCAGGACATCTTCGTACGAACTTGTTCATTGGCTGCAAGTACAGCTGCACCTTCAAAAGGTCCAGTGCCCCTTTAGATAAAAATTTTGATGCGCCCTGGATGACTCGAGGTCGTGTCAGATTCGAAAAATCAAGAAAAAAGAAGTTCGTAAAGTTTGTGATGCCTTCAAGAGGTTCTTGCGCAATCGGTTTTTGGATTTTTTTAGGTTATCTAATGTATGTTTCGTCCGGGGTGAGTACTCTTTCCTCGGCCTGCCACCTTGTCTCTTTGGGGTTGCCATCGTGCCAGCCGTGGACCTCGATGAGGCTGCAGCTCCCATTGGTGTCTCTAGAGTGACATCTGTTCGAGAGAGGAAATTACTTAGAAATTGAACTCACATTAAGCTTCAACTCAAGCTGAACATGGTGCTACCAATTTCAAGAGTTGCCTACTAGAGCCAGTAAACGGACGCTGAGCGTTCCATATTGCTTTCATGTCTAGACAAAAACCGTCCAGTACAAGCTCAGTTCCTCACCAAGGTGGGGCTCCACCTGCGCCTCCTCCTGCAAAGTGGCGGCAGTTGGCGGTGGTGAGGACCGGCGAGCTGAAAAAAATGGGACGAATGCATCTTGTGAGCTCACTAAACGGAATATGGCGCTACTAATATCAAGAGTTGGCTAATAGAGCCAGTAAACGGACGCTGCGCGGTCCATATTGCTTTCATGTCTAGAAAAAAGCATCACGTACAAGCTCAGTTCCTCACCAAGGTGGGGCTCCACCTGCGCCTCCCCCTGCAAAGAGGCGGCAATTGGCGATGGTGAGGACGGGCGAACTGAAAAAAGTCAATGAATTTATACTAAATTGATGCCAACAGATATGAGCAGATTAGTATAAAAAGAAGGCCGTTCCTATAGCTTGCGAATTATAGTGCAGAAACTAATATGAAATATTATTTACCAGAACTGGGGCTGGCAGGTGAGTCGCAGCTCCCCATAAGAATTCCGTTCGTGACAATATAACCATAACAGACCAGCTTCTCCAAACCAAATATGAAACTAACTTAATATTGTACTGACACAAGCTCACCTGGAGGAACAAGCTCTTGCGGTCTTGGGTCGGTTACTTGAACCAAAGGACATGCATTCGGCCGCAAACGTATCCTTTTGTGGCTCGCAAATGCTGTATTCCTGAAGTGCGCGCTGCACCGCCGGCGCTCGTGCAGCTTGCTGATGGGCAAAGCTTCGAACTCCGGCCGGTTCGCGTACGTGATCCATTTGACTGCTCTGTCGGGATGATTGCAAAGTATATATTTTTATGCTTGCATTTCCGACTCCAAAATTACAAAAGCTTAGAGGCTCACCTGTCGTCTGTCGGAAACCGGAACTGTCTGTATTCCGAGTTCTCCGTTGGATTATTGCACCATCTCGCAGAGCAGTACCTTCCGTAAAAGTGAGGCACTGCCATAGCGACAAACTCGGTGTTCAAAAGAAAAACAATCTTTCCCGCTAACACGCGCTCAAAATTTTACCGAGCGAAACGCGCCGCGCGCACCGCACGAGCGAGGCGCGCGATCGTTTAAAGAGCTACAGAAAAAAGTAACAATCATGAATGGCCGAACACTTTTCACGTGTTTGTTTTCATGCAGGGTTTTCCGTGAGGGCGTCGCCATCTTGAAATTCGGAACTCCCGGTACGCGTGGAAATGTCGCTTTGTTCTCGCCGAGGCGGTGGAAAGTGTTTACATTTTAATCATAATTCCTTTTTTTGCTTCCCCTATATTTTTTTACGTGTTATACGTTGTAATCTCTTGCTTTTTTGGCCCACACACCGGATATGGGGACAGCGAGGCTAGGTACGAGGGTACACAAAGAATAGGTCGTTACTAGTATGGTAACCAATAGCACACATCCAACTGGAGCGCTCGAAAATGTAGCGGCAAATACCCGCATAGAAGTCTGGGGCCTGTTGAATAGAGAGAGAACAGTAGTTCTCTTGTATGGATGGACGTACGACAAAGAAGCCTATACGTAGTGGCGCCGCACTTTGGCCATCACAGAAACTCCGGGAGCTGCATTCGCCTGGGACGACCCTTACAGGCGTTCAGCAGTGGCAGCAGACCGAGTTGTCGTAACAAGCTAAACCGTCGCTTTCATCGTTGCAGGTTGGTGTAATTTTCTTGCAAAACCACTTTTAAGGTTCGTAGCTGCTGCCACTGCTGAGCCGCTCTTTTTTGTGTGCGTCTCTGTGTCATGGAGGACGAGGGGTTTTGTTTAGCATGTCACAAGTCTTTACCAGTGAATGGTGTTTTTGCGACATGTTCGGAGTGTGGTCACGGTTACCATTTTGGGAACTGTGCTGATACGGATGAAAAGGCTCATAAAGCAAAACATTGGAAGTGTTCAACATGCCGGAAACTAAAAGTCAGAAGCTCCCAAAATCCCCAAAAGGGCAAGAAGGATCAGGAATCTGATGTCACTACACTGTTAACCGAAATCAATGTAAAACTCGCAAGCCTGGCGACAATTACCGGAAAAGTTGACACGCTAATGAGCATGAAAGAAACCATCACAAACATTGAAAAATCAGTTCAGCACATGTCCGACCAATATGATGAAGTCCTTAAGCATATTAAAGAACAGGACAAGGAAGTAGCTGAAATAAAAAGTAGACTTGAAAAAGTAGAGAGAAACAATGGTGGCCCGGATGTCCAACAACTAAGACTAAGCGTAAACAACCTAGAACAGTACAGTCGTCGACAGAATCTGGAAATACATGGCTTACCGCGGAAAGAACATGAGAACCTTCTGCAAACTGTAAATGAACTCGCGGCCAAACTGGAACTTCCTGAACTCGCTGAAAGTGATGTCGAGGGCATGCACCGCTTGCCAGCTCGTGCTGATAAGATCCCTGTCGTGTTAATACGTTTCAACTCACGAGCAACACAGGAAAAGTGGATTAAAAAGAACTCCAGCTTGCGGGAAAGGCAGTCTAGCATACGCTTGCTTGACAATCTAACAGCGGCGAACAAAAAACTGCTGTGGTTAACAAAGGCAAGGGCGCAAGAAAAGGGCTATCAGTTCACATGGCAAAAAGAAGGAAATGTGTTTGTTCGTAGGAGACAGGGCGACCGAGCTATCAAGATTGAAAATGAAGACGATCTTCACAAGTTAAACTAGAAATAAAATAGCTGCAGATAGCATATATCTGTTTTCATTTTGAAATGACTGATAACAAAACCGAATGTTCATATTATGACTCTGCTTCCTTTAATCATTTTGTAAGTAATACTCCCACCAATGAACGAGGACTATCTCTTTTCCATTTAAATGCAAGAAGCCTGAGGAACAAACAAGATGAGTTAGATATTTCCTTGCATCAGTTGAACGTCAAGTTTGATGTTCTAGCGTTCACCGAAACTTGGTACACCTGCAAAGATGACGCTGTTTTGTTGGATGGCTATCAGACTGAAAGTATATATCGTAAACACAAAAGAGGAGGGGGGTTTCTTTGTATGTTCGGCACAACCTTACTTACACTGTTTTATCTGAATATTCTTTAATCTGCTGTGATTTTGAGTCTTTAGTGATTAAATACGGACAGATGATTATAGCTGTGATTTATCGGCCGCCGTCTGGTTGTACTGTAGATTTTTTTGGCTTTGTTGAGAGCCTATTAGATTACGCTACGTCTTTAGGCCTCCAGTTAACGTTAGTTGGCGATTTCAATATTGATATACAGTCTTCTAGCCCACCGTGTATAAACCTTATGGCGATTGTACAATGCTATGGCTTTCATAACATAATTGATATACCTACAAGAGTTACACTGGACACAGCTACTGTAATCGATTTGTGTATTACGAATTGTAATCCTAATGAACTCACAGGAGGGGTATTAACATGGAATGTAAGCGACCATCTTCCAACATTTTGTTTATTTAAGAGATTTAAAAAGAGCACCATGTCTTTTCCTTGTATAAATTATAGACCTATCAGCAAAGAAAACCTTGACATGTTTTACTCCTCGGTGTTGAATATCAATTGGGACTTTGTATATAACGAAAGCGATCCAGCCATATCATACAATCTTTTTGTGAGCAAGCTCATATCTTTATATGAGCATGCCTTCCCGCTAAAAACCTTGAAAAAGCATAAGAAGTCAAGAAAGCCTTGGGTGACTCCTACGCTATATAAGAGAATAAAATATCGAGACTCCTTGTATGATAAATTTATCAAGCTAAGAGATATAGATATCATTGTCAAGTTCAAAAAAGTTCGAAACAAACTAAATTCGGATCTAAAAAAGGCACGACGAGAATATTATATAAATAAATTTATGAGCATTCTAGGTGACCCTAAGAAAATCTGGAGCACTGTAGGAACTTTGATTTCCAGGCCTAGTGATCCACCTCCTGCTGAACTGAAAATTGACGGCGAAAGCTACGGAGGTAAACAGCTCTCAGACATGTTTAATGTTCATTTCCTAACATCAGGAGCATCCCCGTCTCCCCCAACCAATGCAGCTAATGTCGTTTCATATATACGTAATAACGTAACTAGCTCAATTTTCTTTTCTCCTACGGACGAGGAAGAAATAAGTACCTTGATTGCTTGCCTTAAAAACAGTACTGCCCCAGGTGAAGACGGTCTCAAAGCTGAACCAATTAAATTCATTTCCAGTCTAATATTAACTCCGCTAACACATATATGCAACACGTCATTGTTAACTGGTCGCTTTCCAGATAGAATGAAAGTAGCACGCGTTTGCGTTGTACATAAGGGTGGTGCACGGAATGACCTCAATAATTACAGGCCGATTTCTGTACTTCCTATTTTTTCGAAAATTTTAGAACAAATAATTAACAATCGCCTGACTAGTTTTTTCACAAAACATAATATAATCTCCGAACAGCAGTTTGGGTTTCAAAAAATAAATCGACAGAAATGGCACTCCTAAATATTAAAGATAAAATTATTACAAACATTGAAAATAGACAGTTTACCATCGGAATATTTCTTGACTTCAGAAAAGCCTTTGATTCAATCAAACATCAAATACTACTAACAAAGCTAAACATGTACGGTGTAAGGGGCATAGCGAACGAATTAATTAATAGTTACTTGAGTTGTCGATTACAATTTACCATTTATAACGGCGTCAAATCAGATATCCATCAAATAGCGTATGGCGTCCCGCAAGGATCAATTTTAGGACCCTTGCTGTTTCTTATTTACATCAATGATATCGTTAACATTTCGCATCGCTCAGAAATGGTATTATTCGCAGACGACTCGAATGTATTTTTTTCCGATAGTAACCTCCAGTATCTTGAAAGCACAGCTAATGGTTGGTTAAATGATTTATCACTGTGGCTAGTTGCAAACCAGCTTGAATTGAATATTTTAAAAACTAAATATATTGTTTTTGGGGCAAGAAATAAGAAGCTTAACTACGACATAGATATAAAGTTTAACTCCTACAAATTGGAGAAGGTTGAATCATTAAAGTTCCTGGGTGTATGGTTTCACGAACATCTGAACTGGACAACTCATGTGTCCAAGTTGTCCATAACACTCTCCAGATCGATTGGCATAATATACAAATTAAGATATTTATTACCAACATGGCTTAAGCGCCAATTATACTATGCACTTGTTCACTCCCATTTACATTACTGCTCATTGGTTTGGGGTACGACAACTAATAATAACCTTGAAAAACTACTAGTGCTCCAGAAAAAAGCGATCCGATCTATTGAGTGTTTAAGTTATAACGATCACACATCTGCTTATTTTAAAAAACATCGCTTGCTTACTATACAACAGTTAATAATGTTCAATCTTACAAAAGTCATCTTTCATTATCTCAAAACTGACAAGGAGTCTTTTCACACCCAATTTCCCTTAAGAGAAACTCACTACAACTTAAGACATGTGGATTATGCTAGAGGTCAAACACGTACTAGCTATGGTGAACAAACATTAACACAGCGAATTCCCCAACTTCTAAACATGCATCCTCAAATTCTGGAAATAGCTGAAAGAGTGATTTCAATAGATACGTTCAAAAAAAGAATAAAGGATTATATTTTGAAGCATGAATAATATATTGTATGAAAGTGTGTAAACCTTGGTTGTTTTTTTTTTTTTCTTTCTTTGTTTGTTTTTTTCTTCTTTTTTTTTATTGTTTTTATCTGTGTTGCCGCTCTGAAACCTGTATGGGGCTCGGGACCTTGGTCAGGTGCTATTAAGTACCTTTTGTCCCTGCCACCCCACTTCTAAATGGCTAATAAATGAAATGAAATGAAATGAGTATGAAGGCGGAGTGCATCGCTGGTGATGCTGATTTATGCAACTGCCCACTTGTACGTCATTCTAAGTTTTTCGGTAGTTCAGGTTAACCTTATTTTGTTGTTCCTTTTACTTAAAAGACCCTTTGTTGACCCTCAACAGATTAGTTTAAGACATGGAACAATGCTGGCTTGAAGCATGAAGAAGTTGGGATGAGGGCAGTGAGGACGGGGCTTTTGACATGCGGGGATAACGGGAAGAGGTAATTGGACGCGGGTTTTTAAGACGTGGGGCAAATGACGCGAGGTTTTTGCGACGGGGATTCTGCACGCGGGACGATCATGCATGGTACGCCCACTTCGTGGCATGTCGGAAAAGCATTGGCAGTAAACAACGCGATCAATACGGTTTCTTTTAGAGCTGGCAGGCTCACTCTGTTGCTCAGAAGGCCGCATTCATTTTTCCTGAAATACGGTAATTTAGTTCCTCATTTGCTTCGCCGACGGCGGAAATATGTGGCACAACAAAAGCGCGAGCTGCTCGATCGTTGGTGACTCTCCTTTCACCGACGCAATATGCACGCGGTAAAAGAACAGCCTCTTTATTTTAGAGGCACCGCAGTCTCTCACGAATCGTTATCAACTCGGCCGACTCAATGCAAGCGAGCGAAGAGCGAGCAAGTCAGTTTCCATTATCAACTACGCACGAAACGACGTGTCAAAGTTATTCGTGCCGACAATTTAGTTCCATGCTTGTCTCGTCTCATGCTCGTATTAGGCGATCTTCATCGGCGAGACCGAAGGAGACAGGTAATACGATCCAGAGTTTTACAATGACTTTCCTCGCAAAGTCTTTTTCGGGGGCAGTCCAAACTTTTCCGACCGATCCGGTGGAGCCATTGCTTTCGTCGCTGAAGGTTTTTTTTCCCCGTCGGGAAGGCAAAAAGCTTCTTCCCTTTCGGTAACGCTGTTTTTACAATCCACAGCGCAGCAAGATGACATCGCGTTGCCGCCCGAATTGTAGTAAAAAAAAATTACGGTTGTTGCCACATTTTGAATAAAGATGGCGCCGGTTTCTAGCAGACCACCAAATCGCGTGCGATCATGTGAAGGCCACGCTCACGTGTCGGTCCCGATCCAACTGAAGCGAGGGGAAAGATAACTTTTGAGAGGGAAAGGGCATGGGCGAGGAGAAATTTTTCTTCCCCAATTCAGACAATGATTTGCACTAACTTTCAGTATAGACCTTTTCTGCGAGCGCGCCGCCATCTTGAATTGTCGTTACTTCCAGTATGGGCGAAAACATTGTTTTGCCGTCGCCACGCCAATAGAACACAGTTAGGATAGAAGCGTAACCGTTACCCATCTTCGTTTTTCGTCCCCTCTTTTTTTACTATTTGCAGGTTGAAATGTTGTATTATTTTTTCGTCGCCGATACCGGATATGCCTATCAGGTGGCTGGGGACGATAGTAGAGGAGAAAAGGTCTATAGAGGGACCTTAGTCTGGACCAGATAGAGAGACCGACAGCGCACCGCCGACGGGCGGAAGGAAAGGCGGCTTGAGCGGGAAAAGGAAAAACGCACCTTAGTCTCCACGGGAGGGGAAGGGAGAAAAGACACCCTTTGTGATTGTTTTTAGTGGCTTTGAGGGGAGGATACAACAAAAACAACTACTTCTTAAGCCTCCCTTTTGTGAAGTTCCCGAGAAGCGTCAGGGGCAGCCCCTCCTTTCCGCCCCACCGCAAGGTTTGCGAGGAGGGTGAGGAGGGTGGACTGACTTCCCCAGATTAGCAAGTGTCAAAATCCGACGTTCTCCGGCCTCGTCTGGGTGCGGCTGAGATGAATATATTGAACTTTCAACCGGAATTGTGGGACCCGGAAAACGTCACCGTTCACGTCACAGGCGACGTCACTCCACTTCTGGATGTTTCCGGGAGATGATTTGCGGGCTGGTTTGGACCGGGCTTAGGGTACTCCGGCAGTTTTTTCGGCTACCCCAACAGACTATATTTCCGGAATCACCGGCCTTTAGCCTTTCGGGAGTGCTTTTTAGTATCGCGAAATTCAAAATAGTTAATGTGAAATCGGCAAGTGAAAATGATGCCACAACCAACATTCAAATATACACGCGCTTTGCAGTGCCGTGACGTCAGGGGCAGGCAAGCTTGCAGATCGAGTGGGCAGTCTAAAGATGAACTATGCCGAGCACTTCTTTCGTGCTGCTACGCGGCTGTTGGAGCGAGTATTTAAAGCATTTATATGGCACCATGAAACTGCTTGTAATCATGTGATAACAACGAGTCTAGTCTAATGAGAAAACCCCTGCCTTCCCTTGACGTCACTTTTTTATTGTTGCCAGTAAAAAGTTTCACTTTGAAAAGCACGGTGAGGACCAAAATCGTAAATTGAATAAGTTCACGAAAAAAAATTATTTTGGCAAAATATTTGAGTCTGTATTTCAGCGATGTTTGTTGGAGTGTTAAGAAACATTTCAGGCATATTGGGGACTAATAAGAAGACGCCGGAGTACCCCTCCAGCCGTCTACAACACTATGTGGCGTCTCGGCTATCGCCACAGGTGGAAGACAAGGCAAGGAACAGGGACTTTTCTCATGCTGTTAATAACCAGTGTTGCGTCCGTCTGTGAAAAATCCGCAAGAAATAGCTTTGCTCGACGAGTTTAGCGACCCTGGGAAAGTCAAGGACGCGAGCACGTGGTCTTTGAAAGAGCCTAAAGTCTGGTTTACACTTCTGCGTTGCTGGCAACCGAAACGACCGTAGTGACAAAGTCACCGGGACAAGTGTTCACCGTACACAGCCCGGCAAGCAATGCAAGGGGTGGCTTCATCGAAGCGATCCATGAGTCACAGTTGTCGCGGTGTCTTGGTCGTTACGGCTGTTTCGGTTGCATGCGAACGCAACCGTTGCAAATGTCTGACCCAACCTTAATTTCACAGAGCTCACGACGGCTCTGCCAAGATCAAGGTGCTCGTCCCCATGCCTTTCGTGAACTCTGCGAGTCTTGCCCATGCTCACACCTCTCTCTCCATCCTCAGAATTGGGCGCCACTTGCACCGGCTTGCACCCAACGGGGTTATAAACACAGCGATGCGTCGTCTGCACGCTATACTGGTGAGAGTAGAATATCTCCCCCCCCCCCCCGAATTTCTTCAGAGTTCGCAAAGTTCTTCTTTCCAAGAAAAGCACAAAACAAAATAATTTAAGTACAGTACAAGTACATGCTCAGAGAATGTAGTTCAAGTAAAGTACAAGCTCTATAAACCTACCTGAAGGAGTACTTTAAGTGCAATGTTTTAAACGGCTTCTCACCACTTGTGTTTCTTAGTCGCCTTTCAAGAAAAGGTAGTAGTACCTGTAAACAGACAAACACAACTATTTCTCGTGCAGTCGCATCTGTTTTGTTTGAGTTCCTTTTTCTTTTCAGCAGCTCAGTTTCTGCAGCCTTGCCCTAAAATGGGTCGTGTGTGTTCAATGCATCGAAAGGCTGAAAGACGCCAAGAAGAGATCGAGAAGGGGCGGGGACTTGAGTTTCGGAATACATGCCCAACTACTGCAGTGGCAGAGATAGCGGGCACACACTCTGAAAGATCTATTTTTGTTTCTGCTGATGGAATTTTTTTTTAGGATTATACCGCGCACATTTGCAGTAAAAAAAATAGGAACATATATATATATTTTTACTACTTTAAATTTAACGTTAGCTGACATGAATTTCGAATTCGCAGGTGAGGTACGTGTCATACACTTTGTCACTTATATTGGTCTATTTACTTTATCTTTATACATGACCTGTATGACGTTTTCGTGGCTTTTGTGTTGCTTTTTTTCACAATGTTGCTTTCCAGGAATGGCTTCTTTGCTATCACTTTTGTTAATATTGTGGTGCCACACCGACAGACTTTTGGGAGCGACAAGTTAAAAAAAATTAACCGAGTACAACTATTCCACCAAAATTAACCGAATAGCGCTCGCAGGTTTCGATTGTTTTCAGGCTCGGTAAGGTCAGTTATTAAAAATGATCAAATAAAATTGACATTTCGAGCTATAAGCCGGGCCATATTCTGTATACAGTCGAACATTGTTGGAATACGTCCTCATTTGTCTTTTCAGTGCTTTTATGTCGCAACGCAAATATAGCACGCAGTTGGTGCGGCCAAGCCGGGACAAGGTTGGAGCTGTTACTCACTCCTGGGTCCGTCTTACTCCGTTCAAAAACTGTTATCTTACTTTCTGTTATTCGCAAAGGTAAGCCTCGTTATATGCTTGAAAAAATCGGGGTGTGTGTATGTTCATACAGCCTAGAACTTGATCCGCCTCTACGGGCGACGAGTCTCCCAGCTGCAGATGAGAAATTTAGCCAGTGCAGTCCAACCGCTAGCCTGGGGTCTTTAATGTGCATCAAGCAGTAGTGATTCATGACCGCACGCCGGTACGATGCTCATCCAGATCACAACGGGCAGGGGTGGGGATAGAACCCAGGATCCTGGGTTCTGCAGCGCGAGCTTTCGCTCCACGTGCTCCGAGCCGGTGTGCGCTAGCCCTTTTCGGCCAACGATCCCCCGACGTCGTTATGCTTGATCACTGCCAAAGGTGACGTGTTAAGGCACTTGCGACTGCTAACAATAGAGGCAGTTTAAACCTCTTAGCATCTCTTACGACGAGAGGACACACTTGCGCCCTCTATCCGGTTACCATGAAACGCTTGTGATTTCGGTAAATTTCCAACTCTCCTCGCGCCTCATCCTTTCTTTATTGGCTCGAAAATCTTTTGACACTGTTATAAGTGGTCATTTCGATTAATGGTACGTACATTTGATCACGCGAATACTGCCCAAACCTTCGCTCTAGAGACATGCAGTTCCAGGGTCACCTCATGGACGGTGCCAGCGTCCCGGTGTGTGTGTTCTCTATAGTTGTGAGAGATCATAAGAACTCGACCCTAAGCAAACGCAAGTGTGTGAACCGGACTTTAGAAAGAAGGTGCTCAGCTGCCACGCAGTGCGTGCAAATCATAAGCGCACCCTTTCATCCTCGCGGATTCACTCGGCTCCCGAAAGTGGCCGTCCGTTGGAAGAACGTCGGTTTGGGAGAAGAAGGAATGGCGAGATAAATGCGGAGCGGCAGCGGCACAAGCGGAAAGCGAAGTGCTGTTCCATCACTCTAGGAGGTTTCCCCTCTGAAGTACGGTATGGGGCTGCTCCTGGCTCCGACGAGACTTTTGAAGCGCGGACCACTCAGACACGTGAGTAATCTGACACGGCAAGTCCAAAGGAAAACATGCTGCTCCTCCTCAAAAGGCTGCGAGCAATCGAACACAGACGGGCAACACAGGCGCGAGCGTGTCTCTTTTTCCCTGTGCTCCCTTGATCGTGACAGACGGCAAGACTGAGGAGAAGACGGAAAGAGGAAAGTGTCGGCGCGAGTTTTTCGTCGGAACTCCGAAGCGTATCGAAATTAATCCCGCCATGGCCCGTCGCGCGAATACCCTTTGAGTGGCGAAGTCGGGTGTATATACCTAAACAACAACAGCAGTAGCAGGGAAGTTGGGCTGTAGATCGTAGATCAGAAAGTTCAGCTTTTTTCGCGTGTTTTGTTTTTGTGCACTTTTCTCGCTTGACACTACCATGTCAAGATGGTTCTATATTAGATCGTGATTTATACTTCACGCTTTGTTTTCCTGTTGACAGTGTGTGTGTGTGTTACGTGACGGAGACGGAACTGGCGTCTTCTCTTGAAGCGGGCCTCTTGGCGGGGATTCAGCTTTCACTTTGATGCCTTTTTGGATTGATCAAGAGTTGATAATAAGCACAAAGCAGGGGCGGATGCAGGAATTTCCCGAGGGGGGGGGGGGGGTCAGGTGTTGGTCAGCGTACCATTTGTTTAGGAACCCCCTGCCCCTCTCCCTCGTTCCACGCCCTAAATTTTACTCATGCAGAAATCAAGAGGGGGTCAGGACATCCGGACCCCCCCCCTCTAAATCCGCCCCTGGCACAAAGTGACAACGGACTAAAGTTGAAACACACACGACATACGCACCGATATTTACTGGTTTGTCAAGTTTACCATTGTTCTTAGGTAACATATCTGGAAAGTACTGCATTTGTAAAGTTTTATTGGATGTTTCGTCACTAGCTATCGTTATTATCAGGTTTTATGTCCATGTCGTTCAATCCCGATGCATTTATCGAGTGGTCATACTGTTTCTGCATGAAATGCATCAACAGTATGTCCAATCAAATTTGTCGTGATAATTTTCTAGGTTTTACTTAAAGAGATACATGTATATTAATATATTCACCTTATCCAACAAAGCTTCATAGAATGCAATAATCTTCAGAGTGCCTTCCGTACTATTGTAGTTTCGTCATTGCTGTACCAAAACGAACCCAAAGTGTTTTAATAAGCAAAGACGCGTCCGAGCGCGTTTGAGTAACCCAGAAAATTTTTTTCTGGAACTCCTGGGAGTCAGATCTGCAGTCGAGCACCACCCCTCAACGCGGTAATAAATGCAAAGAGCTCATGGAAGCGGGATTCAGAATTTGGGTCGAAAGGAAGATCGGAGGCGTGCCAAAGTCTTGAGAGACGTCGGCGCGCGGCTCAAAATAGAATATTAAGAGGCGGAAGAGTTGGAAGAGCCGCGTTCCATCCACCACGCATCATCTCCAACCGCTTTGGACGACTCAAAAATATTTAATGGGTAAAACGTCCACTCATTAAGTCGGGCTCTTTTTTATTATATTTTAGCTTGAGATAAATAGAACGGGGTGTCGAGTGCAAACTATTTTTGTTGTGGTTGTGGCCGAGAAATCAGCCTAAATCTCGAAAGGTTGAGAATACACAGAAAGAATAAAACACATGAAGGACGAACACAGACACTGTGTTCGTTTCACAGAACTGTGAAAGAACTGTGTGTGTCTGTGTTCGTCCTTCATGTGTTTTATTCTTTCTGTGTATTCTGTAGTTTTCAACGCGCTCTGCTACGTGTACTGTTCTTGAAAGGTTATCCTCAATTCAAGGATTGCCTTTTTTCATTTTTGTTTTGCTTCTGAATTTCTGTGGGCTTCCAGCTGCATGACCACTCTCTGCATGCGAGCCCCATATCTCGCTATTATCTTCAACTACTGGAGCAATTTATAGGGTTCAATCGTTCGCCAGTATATAAGCCTCCAACGTTTGCATATCAAACATTTTTTTAACACGAAACACAATGTTCCTGAAATCTGACAAGCTGTATCTGAAACGCATTGAAATATTACCGAGTTTCAGGCAACCGGTTTCCGAACTCCCATACGATCAGTCCGCCGCTTAGTGACTGCCGCCAATCCGCCTTAGGTTCGATCACAAAAGTGTAGCTCTGCTCGCAGGTAGAAGATGAAGAAGAGGCTTCACGTACGAGTGAAATAAAATTCGACCGTGTACTTGGGAAGCTCGCGTTAAAAGGAACCTGATGAAAAACCTCGGCAACTAAAGTTATTTGAACGTGCGTTACATTTTAGTTTGGCGTTGAAAGTTGTGGGCACCAAACCCTCTAGGGTTTATATTCTATGTAACTTAATTACTGTAAACGACTTAATTTTCGCGAGGACCTAATCTTCGCGAATTTCGCGAATCACCTACAATTCGCGAAAAATAGGTCCCGCGAACAATTCGGGCAATAGGTGAACGCTACGGAAAGCTGCACTCGATTCGCGAAAATTAGAACCCGTGAATAAATTCAATATTTTAGCCTTGGCCCGATTTGCGAAAATTTGAGCCCGCGAAACTTAAGTCGTTTACAGTATATGTTTTTACTGTTTCATGATGCAATATACTAATTTTATCACCACTACGTCCTCAGTCCTTGAACAAAATTTTGAACCCTCAATTTGACTCCTCTGCTACCTGGGGCTATGACCACTATGCTTGGTAGAACAGCGGAATTTCAGACTTGCCATTTGCTAACGATGCTGTGCAACGCCTTTACCTGAAAACCGATAATAGGACAACTGCGTTTTAGTGGTGTTGTTGTACCGTGCAATTGTCAAAAAACCCAGGTCAAGACAGAAAAAAAATTAATCCAGAGGTCGATTCCAATTTGAACATTTTAGGCTGGAAGGCAAGTTCGTAACAGGCGTTTATCTATTCGTCCACAAGCGCTAAGTGTATGATTTGTTTATTTTCTGCTTTAGTTTTCACGGCTTGAATGTGCCTCAGTGGTTTGGAATTATCTAGCACGTACACAGTTTCTAAGCATTGAATCGGTGCAAAAAAGAATGCGCATTTTATACGACAGACATTTCCAGCGTCGCTTTTATTATGATTATAAATTTCCTCTAACTGTGTTTTACTTAGGTCGCTGTCAAATAGAAAATTCGAGCCCATTAATTTTCTTTCACTATTTATTATCCGATGACACCGATCAGAAAATTAAATACGTGATCTTCTAAGGTGGAGAATTCAACATTTAAGAGACCGCACTGAAAGCTTTCCTGAAGATAAAGAAAGATCACCAGCTGAACTTGAAACTTATGTTCCGACCTTGATCATCTGCCGCAGAGGCTTACAGAGCTACGCTCTAAACTTGAACTCTCTTACTAAGTGAGATGTAATTTAAAACGATTTCACCCTTAAATGTAACAGAGTTTGCTGCCTTCATAAATCACAAAGACAAGCGCCCTCTCGATCTTATCCCAGCATTTCAATAAGGACAGTGTCCCCTCAAATGTAAGAGGAATAGCAGCCCTCTTAAATTTTTCATGAAGATCGTCTCTCAAGAAAAACCCTCCTAATTTTATCACTCCTTATCAGAGCAACTTCCTTCTTCAAATGTCTCTCTTGTTAAAAACGGGACTACGTTCGTATTAAAAAAAGGAAGGACTCGCGCGGTTCTTCCAGAGTTAAAGGTCGCACAGTAGATAGAAGAACAAGCGTTTCTCAGACGTGATCTAATGAAATAAAGTGGAACCTATGACGAGATAAATATATGGCAAAGATGACATTACGATGTCAAAAGAATATTTTAATTAGTGATGATTCACAGCGCAATGATTAAGAAAGGACACCTTAAACAATATAAAGTTAACATATTCGACACTTGAACAAAATTAACGAGCGTTTCCTGAAATTAAAGACAAATGCAACAGCAGCAGTTATGCGATATAGTCGCCAGCTCTTTCAATTTGAAGCCTCGGTGGAAACAACGTCCGCATGTCTCACTTCCGTTTCATGTACTGGGTGACCTAGATATCATCATCGAATAGTTCAGCTTCCCTGAAACAGAACATTAAGCACCATATCATGTCTGGAACTTAACTAGGGTGATACAGACTCCGCTTACTTTTTTTAATGGCCCTTTAAAAGATGAATATTGAGCGGCGACATCACAGAATATGTATGCTTTCACGCTTCAATCCGCCCAGCGACACTACTAAAGTAATAATTATTTTAACATATTCTTTATATTTATACGAATACGAAGTAATATATTTTTAATATTTATGTCAATAATCAGTCTGGAACTTATCTGCGGTGATACGAACTTAGCTTACTTTTTTAACCGCCCTTTAAAACATGACCATTGAGCGGCGACATCACAGAATATGTATGCTTCCACGCTTCAATCCGCCCAACGACACTACAAAAGTAATTGATTATTTAATATGTGCTTTATATTTACACGAATACGAAGTAATATATTACTTCATATTTATGTTAATAATTTTATATTAAAGCACAGAAACTTATCTTTCTCATTAAGTGAATCCAGAGGATGCCCACAATAAGCACAGTATTCGGAGGGGGGGGGGAGGGGGGGGGGCTGACTCTTGTTACACTCCGAAATGTCCAAGTTAGCATCTTTTGATTCGTTTAGATGTATAATGCGTATGAAGCGGACATTTGTAAATGCTATTAAGAAATAAAATAGGTGAAAACCGACAGACATAGTCTCAAACACATTTACAAACTGTCAATAGCACGCCGCTTCAGAGAAGTCAAAAATATTGCTGCATGCAAACACTAAAGAGCAGTGGGTTCAAAATAATCAAAAGCTCGCGAGCCTCGTCGTGGTTTAAAAGGAGGCGCAAAATCGAGTGGAAACGACACAAAGCATTCTTATTCCCTTTGAACTACCAAACAAGTATACACAGTGGCAGAAACTTCCAGCTCTCATCGCGGCCATGTGAATGAACTAATTACTTACCTCGGACTTGGTTGTTCGTTTTCGCACAGCACAGGCCAGGAGAGATGGCTGCCGTCCACATGTATCTTGGGCTTGACTGCCAGAGGGGGTTACACACACTTGCGACTGCTTACGATCGAGTTCCTTTAAACTTCGTAGGATATCTTACGACGAGAGCAGAGCCTTTTATAGAGAGAGTTTGGTCAATGGGAGGAGCCGGCGGGAGCCGAGGCGCAGAGGCTAAAGCGGCGCCGCTGCCAGCGCCGCATAGTATCCCTGTGATGATACTGCGAAGTACAAATATCTGAGATGACCTTGAAGGTCATCTCGGATATTTGTACTTCGCAGTATCATTTCGGGCGTACCGCGGCGCATGTATTTTTTGTTTGTGGATGAGGCTGAAATTACATGAATCGATAATTGTAAGAGATTGATGGAAATAGGCAGTTTGAAGATGCTGACGGAGCTGTTCATACCAAGAGTTTGGCCATTCACTGGGAAGTATCGGAGGCTAGTGAGAAGGCGCCATTGGCCGAAAGCGGGCTGGGCGTGTTCCAGGGCGTCTTCACAAATTCGAATGTGGCCAGCCAGAAGCCGCGAATAATACCCTGGCAGTGGTCGCGAGAAACAAAATTAATAAGTTCGTCGGAGTAACTCTTCATGGTTGAAAATATGGTGTACGTGACGTTCCGATCACGGTAAAGCAAATCATTATTAAAGATATTAAAATATATAGAAGATATAAAAGGCGTGCGCGACTAGCAGAACAATCGACGGAATCCGGTACGCCAGGCGCCGAACGACGGGAATCTGCCGTCCGAGCTGTCAGACTCCGTCCGAGCAAAACAGAGTTCGAGAGGCACATCCGTTTCTTACATCCTTTTGCACGATCATAGTCGAAACAGTATGTGCACCATATTTTCAACCATGAAGAGTTACTACATTTAACTCTTACGCAATTATAAAAATCGTTTCTCGCTACCACCGCTAGGGTATTATTTTCGGCATCTGGTTGGCCAAGAGGACATGTCAAGCCCTCTTACTGCGTCTGGTGCACGGCCTAGCTCTGCTCGCTCGTTGCATCGACTAAACTCTATATACGGCTCTGGGTGCTGAGTGCGTTTACTGAGTCAGAAAAAGTGATGTTGACGATAAATGTTTCCTGAAACATGAGGCGAATTTGCGAACGTGGAATGCGCGTTCGGTGTTAGAGTCGAGATGCCAACGCAGGCGTGTCCACGGTTTTCACCGTCCACTCCATGGACGTTTAAATAGGGTAGTGCCCGGCATGACGTCATGCCCAGCGACGCCGGAAAGAAGAGCTCAATTCCAGACTTCCTTGCGCAGGAAGAGTGGTTGTTTGGGCTAGTTGGTTTGACATCTTATGTAGTCTTGTGCGCAGCAAGGACGAGGACAAAAGAGTGAACAGGACACAACGAGGCGCAACTCTCAACAGATTTTTTTTAATACGTGTTCCGGTATTCGTAGTCTGAACCGTCGTCACACAAAACAAAAAACAAAAAAACGACAAAAACAAGGAAACAACCATCACAGATTATGATTGGAAAAAACACAATTTCGTTCTTAGGAATACCAGTTCGTTCTCCGATAACGCAATCGACAATGCAAAATGAATGGTAAATGCAAGTCAACGTTAACACGCGAAATTGTAGAAGCCAAACACATAGATTACTTAGGAGACACGTGTGTTGCTACGGCTTCGACTGCGTTATCGGAGAAGGAACTGGTTCGAGGTTGTTAAACGTCACAGGGACCAGCTTACTCGTGAAATTCTGGAGGCTGTTGAGATAGCGAGGCTGGGCGCTGCATGTTTAAGCAGTCCTTCTGTGGCCCAATCAGGCAAAGAGAGTAATTTTCTAGTTCCTTGACCTGCTTGTTTTTTAACACGTGCTCTGTACGGCTGTGTCATTGCGCTTCTTTTTTTTTTTTTGGTGATGTATTACGTGGGCTGAATTCCTCCTTTAGTTTCTTTTATTCCTTTTTGTTCGGGACAACGCATGTATTTATTGCAATTTTGCGATCCATAAACTCAGGTGTAAGTCAGCGCTGCGCCCGTGTAACTTCTTCGTATGGTCCTTCGTCTTTTGCGCTGTTTTGAATCCCGAAGTGCGTCTCAGTAGCCTACAGACTAAAGGGACATTTCCTGGTCACGCCTACTTCCGTTACACTTCGCTTCATGTATAAAGAATGCGGACGCCACCTCTTGCCCACAATAACCTCTTTAGTCCAGTCGGTCGTGGCCGTGGCAGCGAATGCAATCAAAATAAAGATGGAGTTCATTCTGAATGTCGCCATGACGACAACGTCACGTGCGTTCCCTTCCAGCAACGAAGGGTCGCAAACTTCAACTCTAGCGTACTGAAATGAAACACTTGAATGCATCTTTATCTAAAAATTGTGATTGGAAGATATAAGTTAAGCCTCATTGTCTTTGCTAGAGAATAGTCGTGGCGGGTGGTTGGTTACAAAAGCTGTCAATCAACGTGCCCAAGGTCATTGAAACAATTTTGACCAATGACGTGGCCTTATTTTCACCCTATTCTTACAAATTAATCACCGAACACTCTACATATACGGCTCTGTACTAAGAACACACTGGCGCCACCTGTCAGTTAACACTCGGCGTTTCCGTATGTTCTCTCTCTGTCGCGCATCATTTCTTAATGGCTCGAAAAACTTTTGACAATCTTATAAACCCTTATAAACGACAATTTCTCATATATCGTACGTATATTTGATCTCTAAAATTCTGCAAAATATTCGCTCAGTGAAATACAGTTCCGTGGTCGCCTCATAGGTGACGCCAGCGTGCCAGTGTGTTGGGCACAAGAACTAGGTTGCTATGAAAACACAAGCGTGTAAACGGGCCTTTAGACGTTACAATCTGGAGTCAGTGACTTCTAGGACGGAAGGAAAATCATGGTGCTACCACATCTTCACTCCGGGAAGTGTTGGGCGAGATACGTACAGTCAACCTGTTCGAAAAATATGATGAGATTCGTTTCTTTCACAAGTATTTTAGTGCACACTTTAGCTGTCTCAGTAACGTATGTACATGAGTGATTGCACAGCTTCGTCGAATTGGGACTCTTTTCGGCACACTTCTACACGATTCGCGCGGACTCGACGCCGGACTACGTAGCTGCATGGAGGTTAAAGTCGCTTTCCTCGGCTTCTCCGTACAAAACCTTAAGGAAGACATTTGTTGACACTGCTCAACATTTAAGATGGACGACCGCTTTAATTTCATCAGCCTTTCAAAAAATGCAGACAGGTCCCTGTAATATGCGTCATTGTCCCCCTAAAACGGAAACCGTCTTTCTTGTTTGGCTTTCTTCAGGAAGAGCTGTCCCCCTCACATAGTCCATTTCCCTCATATAAAAAGAGTGATGGCAATTTGTAAAACGACTCAGTTTTGATGTACGGAAAAGCCCTTTTACTCTTTAGAAAATAATTCACAGCAATAACGATCTGTTTTGGGCACTGCAATGTGCTGCAAAGTGAGAGGACACTTGTCAATTAATAAATCCTCTGCGTGCATGCGTGCGTGCGTGCGAGCGAGTGTGTAATTGTGTTTGTTTCTGTTTTTATTTTTTATTTTTATAACACTATTTTTTATCTCTTTTGCTCTCGTTGCTACCTTCGCCTTAACCAAGTGTCTCCAAACGTTTTGACTAAGGGGCCGGATCGGGCATCTGCCCCAGTCTCGAGGGCCGGGAAGAAAAATAGTAATTATAACCGAGGAAAAACGAAATGAATAAACCTAGCTAAGAATCTAAACACAAAAACTAATGTTAAAGCAAGTATTGAAAAAAAAACTAAGGTGGATGAATTCAAATGTTTCAATTTGAAATTTAGTATTTAGCTAATTATGATGTTACACAACAATTGTGACCACGAAACCTCACCAAGCAAAAATCAAATCGCATGAAAACTTCGGCAGATTCGCGCGATGAAAAAGGCTAGTGAGAATGATAAAACTTTTCGTTGAGGAAAAGGACGTCTACGTCGCGAAGCGGCTCATGACGTGATCGATTAGGGAAGCCTGCAAAAAATTCAAGGCGGCCAATCCCGAACCAAGAAAAAGAATAGGCCTAACGACATTTTACTCTCTTTGAGCTAAGTGGGTTAAGAAACGCCCAGTTCACGAAGAATGTGTGTGCGTGTATTGTGCAAACTTTTCACTTTGCCTCACACCTCTGTCAAATGCCACAGGGAAGACCACGACATTTGAAGATGTTCAGGATTTTTTCTTCGTGACGATCCTTCAAAAAACTGTTTCCTCTTAACAGGCGAAGCATCTTTGAAGAGAAAAGATATCTCACTTGAGAAATTACGCAGTGAACCTGAAGATGAATTGGCATAGTGGGAGTCTTGTGGGGAGTTGATAAGAAAATATTTCGAGGCAACACCTTTCCTTAATGAGTTCTAAAAAAGGGGCGACAAAATACATAACCCACTTTTAAATCAGACGCGTTCAACAAAATTCCATATGCCTCGAAAAAGCGAATGCGCAGCCACGTGCCGGGATCTTACGTACACTTCGATTTTGCCGAAAACTGCAGTGTTATCATTTAACGTGCCGTGCAAGGTTACCACTGGGAGAACAAGATGGTGACGATCTTCACCTGTGTAGTCGAGATCACAAAGGGAACGTAAGCTTTGGAGTGGTGAGTGATGACATGTGCCACGACTCTGCAAACGCGCTCTTTGCAGCTCCCATCGACCGAAGAACGACTTGTGGAGCCGGTGCCGTGTTTTCTGATGTAATTTATATTTCTGACGGAGCTCCAAGCCACTTCAAGAATCGTTTCTAGTGATACAAATTCAATAAGAAGACAAATGTCACAAAATGGATCTACTTAGCAATTGGGCACTGAAAAAGCGCGTGCGATGGAGTTGGCGGTGTTCTCAAGCATCAAGCATCAATGAATGATTTGAAAACAACGGAGATAAATTCTGTAACCGACGCGCGCAAATTTGTTGAGAAACTAAGCCATAAAATCAAAGGGACAGTGCTTGTTTCAATCGCCCAAGAGAAGATAACCGTTTTCGGGAGTCGAAGAAGAAGGGTCGAAGAAGGCTAGAGCGTCAACAAACACTCAGTCCTCTCACGTGTGGAGCAAAGCAAAAGAGCGAAGGGACAATACCATCATATTAGAAAGAGTTTGTAAAACTTAAAAGTAGCAGGAGATACATGCTGAGACTATGAACCGGGCAGACCAGCATACTTCAGCATTGAATTCACTTCGACCCTCTGGGAATGGACTCTCGGCAGTGAGACGGCTGCGTTCAAGTCTTCAGCAGTGAATTGCCTAAATTTTCACCTGTGCGAAGGCTAACTCAGTATCGCAGTGAACTAGTATCTAAAAAAATCTTGCTCCCTCCTGATAATATGTGTCAATATTCTTCGTGTTTATGACTGTTTCTTCACTGACCTTTTCGTGTTACAGAGAACCGCCAGTCCCGTGCTGTGCACCGTTTGCGTTCTGTGCCATCTGTAGTCTATCAAAAAGGAACTTGAAAGCGAACTTAGAGCCCTGAGAACTTTAACACGGACAGTAAAACATGTTTTGTGTCAATAAAACCACAGAGCGTGCTTCGAAAACATTTCCACACAGTTGTATCATTCTGTAGTATTTCTATGATCTGTCAAGCTTTTCAGTTCACTTGATGCAAATTCACCTGCCTGATTTAGTACAGAACAATTTTAACGCTACTTTTCGTAAACTAACAGGCAAAAGAGTCTGCCATGATCTCTTCCAACCGGTGACTTCTTCAACTTGATTGTGTATTCAGTTTTGCAGAATATTTTTTTTACTTTTGAATTTTTTGTTTGTTGGGTGCATAAAACTATTTGGTAACCATCTTTGATGTGTGAACACCGAATGAGTAACATTGCTCCGCTTCTTTGGTAACGAGTCAGACATAAGTCCTTAACATCGAGCCTGGATGCACATGCTTACATGTAAATGAAGTATAATATCTTGATCATCTGAAAGGCAGTCCCCAGAGTGCAAACAATTAGTAATTCGTCAATTTTGGATCCTTTCGTAAAGTGCTACTTATAAAAATATTTGCGTTACCTATTAGAGTTTTTTTTTCTTTTTTTTGCTGTCACTGGTTCTTGAAGGATTATGTTTAATTTTACCCTTTGATATGTCCTTTTATTTGTCGAGCATTTTATATGTTATATTCTTTTGTGTGTTTTTACATCGCGTGACTCAGGACAGTATTGTAACAACCCCATAAAAGAAATGTCGTTCCGCAGTACATACTCTTCCAGTCCAATTTATGATTAAATTTTGTGGTAAATAATAATATTATGTCTTTATTCATGCATACTCATTACACAATATTGATCATTTGGTACCCGTGAGAAGGCGCATTAACAACGTACATTTTACGAGAATCAAGCTTTAATGGCGGATATACAAATAATCTGCTACACTTTCTATTTATAGTTTCTAATAAAACACTATCATAACTTACTACTAACAAAATGAAGGAAAATAAAACTGCAAATTATTATTTAGAAAATCAATTCCGAATTCACAACATTTTTGAAACCTTATTCATTTAACCCATTCGCTACCGCACGCGTCACGCGCTGCCGGGCCCTCCGTACCGCACGTTTTTCTCTTAAAACAGGGCCACACTAGTAATTACTGTTTTACTGTATAATAAGTTTACAGCAAAAACTCATGGTAAAACAAAAAACATGTTTATTTACGTGCTTAAGTGGTTCGTTTAAGTCTTAAATCACTAGGCTTTCACAGATTCTTCCTCATATGAAGGATATCGAAGCACTCCAGCCTCGGTCGCTTAGGCGTCGCACAACCAGTACACTCTGTCGTGATCCGGACTTCAGAACTGCTGCTGAAATGGGCTTACCGTCGTCGACAGAAGGCTCGAAAGTTCTCACTATCACCTACCAGACGTCGCGTCATCATCGTTGCTGACGAGGAAATTCCATGATTTCATCGCCAGAAAGGCCACACCGTACACTGGACGCTGCCATCTTCCAAGCAGTGGCAACGATCGAGGAGGAAGACGACACACAAAAGAACAAAGTTCAAACAAGCAGAGCGAACAGAAGGACCCTCGCCATCTGTTGGCAATGTATCCAACTACACTACCTCTACGTCTGCATAAAGTACGCCATCTATGAATGGCTCTTTAAAGAGAAATTCATGCAGATCGGCGAATCGCTGGTTTTGGGTAATATGGTCTCTTGATTTTAAGTATGCCCGCGATGATTGCTGGCTTTGGTAGCGAATGGGTTAAGATATATGTAGCACATTTTTCATTATACGTTTAATATTGAATATATATTGAATAGAAATGCACTGCTTGAGTTGTTTAAGATGTCAGTTCTTATCTCAAATATCCCCATATGTATCACTACGTGAAAAAGGTCAAAATTTGCAAAAATGACTCATATGAGTATACAGTTCGAGAGAAAAAAAAAAAAAATAAATTCCACATTATAAAAATACACACACACAATAAGAACTATTTCCGTGAAAGTAACAATTAAAAATTGCGGTGGCTTAGCTCGGAAGTATGCCAGGATATACGTAGCGTGAGCTGGCGCGCACAAAATGAGATAGCGCTATCAAGGTGCCCGTGCAGCGTCAGACGGCTACTGCACAACGGAGGCGCACAGCTGGTCACAAGCGGCGGCGCTAAAGGCGTTCGCCGCGGCTATGACGCTACCCTCTGGAATGCGCAGACTGGCAGTGCTGCCGGCGGCGGGAGCGCACGGTGGCGGTTTCGGGTGGCTCTATAATGAGCCGTGTCTATTATGGGGCAGGCATGGGCGGTGCGGTCCCGCTGCCACCGCTGCGCGTGGTTTGCGTTTGGCGCGTGGTTGCAGTAGGTGCGTGGCTTTCATAGCTGCGCTATCATTATGAAAGCCACGTGAAACTGCTCACCCGCTGGTGCGTAGCTGGCCACTACAAAGGTATAGTGCAGTAGTTTGATAAGTGACAAAACGCACGGGCGGCCAAACATGCGATCTCCCGACAGGCTGAAGAAACGTCAGCTTTCGCCTCGGTCGCTTCAATCACTATAATTTGAAGAAGCTGAAACAAAAAAAGAAATGCTCGAAGCTTGCAGTTTTTTTACACTCTCTTTCATTTCCTCAAGAATCGCTAACACATCTATATTTTATTTTCTCCAAATTAAAAATTCGATCCTAAAATCACGTATATTATATCCGGGAAGCCAGTCAAGCTGCACAAAGCCAAGTTCCAGTTCTTCCTGGCCTGAAATTGCTACGTACGACGATTACGACACACATTGCGCCGAACTTCCTCGATTTCGACAAGCAGCGGGAAGTATCCACAAGCGACAAAGCAACGTCGTCTCTCGAATATGCGTCCAGGAGGAGGACACAGAAGCCAAAACGACCTACAGCCGCGGCCTTTAGAGCACGCGGGCCCGAGGTCCGTCTCGAACTTCGCCTTCCTTTGTTTGCCCGTCGTCGCGCCGCTGCCACCAAAACACGCCGGCGAAAACAACGCGGCCAAAGCCTTCATTAGTTTTCCTTTCATTTTTCGATCCCGCCCGGCTTTTCTTCTTGTTTCTATACAAACAAAAATCCACCAGTCCACAATGGGGCTCAGATATCGATTTGCCCACCAGTTTTGTCAGTTTATCTGCTTGTATGCGCTAGAGAGGAGGGGAGCCAAAAAGAGGTATTTGAAATTATAAGCGAGAAATCCCTTCCCTTCACATAAACACAAACAAACAATCAAAAGAAAGAGCTGACAAGTTGAAGCAAGGGCGAGGCAGTTCCCCGAAGCTTCGTTTCATACGAGATCTCCTGT
>JAZHYW010046033.1:0-25164 GCA_037355805.1 Ixodes ricinus | reverse complement strand
GGACGTCGTCAGCGACCCCGAGTTGTGGCCCGAGGGCTGTCTTTTTCGACCTTTCTACGGTCCACTAAGGGACAGTATGCGTTTTGGTCAAATGAATAATCAACCCGACAATGGCGATGAATAGTGCACGCAACTTATCACTGTACTACCAAAATGTCCGTAGCATACGTGGAAAGGCTGCGATATTCATGGAGAATTGCCTTGCTTCAGAGTATGACGTATACTGTATTACTGAGACGTGGCTGCGGGAGGATATTTCCAGTGCCGAATATTTTCCATCCCAGTACGTAGTTTACCGTGGCGACAGAGATTACAAAAGTTGCAACCAAATTTTTGGGGAGGCGTGCTGATAGCGATCCAAAGCGATTTGAAATCTTTTCGCAGACCAGATTTAGAAAATTACCAAGAGTCCGTGTGGATCGAAATTAATATTAACGGACACCCGAATATTCTCTTGGGAAATTATTATTTTCCTCCGCAATGTGACTATACCACTTTGAGTTCAAGTATAAACCATGCTTTAAACATGATAGACTTCACAAAGTACCGTGTTTATATTACGGGAGATTTTAACCTGCCTGATATGAACTGGAACACAGGTATCGTAAACTCAAGTAACGCGGAGGTGCGCCGGAAAGCAAACGATCTGTCCCAACTAGTAAACTATTTCGAACTATTACAGAAAAATAGTTTTGTGAACTGCAAAGGCAATTTGCTAGACCTGTTTATTACAAATGACAATGAGTGCAAACTCCAAGAAGCTAGCGTCCCACTGGTTCCGATAGACACCTGGCATGTTCCTTTTGAAGTAAATTGGTCGATGTCTTACAACCGTGGTCCAGCGTGTCCGCGACCGTCTTCTTTTTCATACTCAAAGGGAAATTACTTTGGATTTTACGAATATCTTGCAAATGTAGACTGGTCAGTTATAGCGGCATGTAAAGCTGTAGACTCGCAAGTATCATTACTTACAGACATAGTGACAACAGCAATGAAAATGTTTATTCCGGTTTCCAAATATGGCGGCACTAATCACTATCCGCACTGGTTTTCACACGAACTGAAATGCGCCATGAGGAAAAAACTACGCTATCATAGGCGATACAAAAATACAAATAATCCGTTGTGGTACGAGAAGTTTAAATCGGAGCGCAGGGTGACGAAACGCCTATATCGTCGCGACCACGAAAACCACACTAAAAACGTTGAATCGGGCCTAAAGAAAAACCCGCAAAGCTTCTGGAAATACACAAGAAATTTCTCGAACAAAAATAAAACGACACAAGCTATAACACTTTCTTGTGGGTCGGAACATGTCAACAATCCGAGCGATATCTGTGAAATTTTTGCAGATTTCTTTTCCTCCGTTTTTAATTCCGCAGATAGGACGTCTCAGACGAGCACAATGCGGGATCATCAAAACGAGTATTTATCAATTTCCTCGCTTAGCAATGACGACGTTTTGGCAGCGATTCGGGCGTTATCGCCAAAAAAATCGGCTGGAGCCGACGGAATTCCTTCTTTTATACTGAAAGGGTGCGGCGACATTTTGGCTCCGGTTTTAACCTTGATTTTTAATCGGTCTTTGAAAGACAGGGTGTTTCCAACTTCTTGGAAACTTTCACTCGTTGTGCCAATTTTAAAAGGTGGGTCACCTCTGTCTGCCGGTAACTATCGTCCGATCTCATTGCTGTGTTCTTTTGCTAAGGTATTCGAAAAAGCCATCCACTGTCGTCTTATGCAGTTTTTTTCTCGGCGCATAAGCATGCAACAACATGGCTTTATGCCCAATCGCTCTGTGGAAACGAATTTGGCCGCATTCACCGATTTTGTGGGTTCCAAGCTAGGGTCGAAACAACAAGTTGATGCCATCTACTTTGATTTTAAAAAAGCGTTTGACCTGGTAAACCATTCCTTGCTGGTAGAGAAACTTGCAGCCTATGGTCTCTCTTTTCCACTTTGCGACTGGTTTAAAAATTATCTATCGGATCGATGGAACTTGGTTACTTACGGTGGTGTAAAGTCAACTGCGTACTGTTCAACAACGGGCGTCCCGCAGGGTTCAAATTTATCACCTTTGCTTTTCAACATATTCGTGAACGACATCAGCGCGTGCATTAGTCATTCAGAGATTTTACAATTCGCCGACGATGTTAAGCTTTTCCGAGCTATTACTGATTTTTCTGATTGCGACAAGCTGCAACAAGATATTGTGGCACTGGCAGGCTGGTGCAAACAAAACAGTCTAGTACTCAACCCGATTAAAACAAAACTGATATCTTTTTCAAGAAAGCATTCCCGTATCACTTTTGATTATACGTTGGAAAAATGCTTGGTTGAGCGCGTTTTAGTGGTGCGAGATTTGGGCGTCTTCTTAGATAGTGAACTGAAGTTCTCTGAACACGTGGCATTTTTAACCAATGCATGCTACCGCACCTTGGGAGCAATCACGAGAATGACTCGCAACTTTAAGACTTATTCTTGCTTTCTATACCTTTATCAGTCGCTTATCTTATCTAAGTTAGACTTCGCTAGCAGTATATGGAATTGTTTAAACAAGACAAACGCAACGGAACTGGAAAATGTACAGAAAAAGTTCGTTCGAGTCCTCTATGATCGCTATTTTAACAGGCGGATTTACTTCAGCCATGAGCGCTTATTAAATATTTTACATCTTCACTACCTGTCCACAAGGAGGCAGACACGGGATTTTGTGTTTTTACACAAATGTCTTCACGGTTTTATCGACTGCCCCGAACTAACCTCTTCTGTTTTTATTGCCGTGCCAAGACGGGCGCTTCGCTCTCATCGTGTATTCGGCTGCTCTGAGCCAAAGAGCATGCGGCCCCTGGAACGTATTCAGTACGCTTTTAACTTGTGGAATGCAGTAAACACGCCGAAGGCAGATATTTTTGAGCGTAAAAATTTTAGCATGCGAGCACTGACCAGGCTTTTTTGATGGAATGTTTCCTTTGTTGGTACTTTTGTAACAATATAGCTGGGGAAACAACCTTTTACACATCAGTGTTTGCAGTGTCGGAGATCACATTTGCTTTATTATTACATATCTACACTTTAACTAGGCATGTTTTTGCATCAGTGCTGTTATCAAACATGTAAACTTTTTTTTTTCTAGGCATGTTTTTGTATCATGTATTTTATGTTTTGTGCTCTTGCATGTACGAACTTTGGTGCACCCTCTTGTAGGCTCTCGGGCTGTTGAGGGGCACCGCAAAAATAATAAATAAATAAATAAATAAATAAATAAATAACTCATTAACACTTAACTCTTTGGCTAAACACACAAAAGACAAGGACGTTTCTGTATTTTAATGCGAACATGTCCGTAAAATCTCCCATCACGAAAGAGAAAACGTTTTTAATCATGATTTTAGATCGACAAGCAGCTACAGCGCAATTAGCGACGACCGCGTGGTGATCATTAATCCCAGGGATAACACCTTCGTTAGAGACATTATAAGAAGTGTTACGAAATAAATCAAGAAGGTTACAGACATCGAGGAGCCGGGTTTAGACGTGTTGGAGAAAGTCAAGCGTATTTGTCATAGCTTTAGTTTTGCAGTATACACTGCTATTAGGGCTTCAAGTATATGTACCATTAATAAATGTCACTTCTGGTAAATTTAAATAATCTTTAAGAAGAATACAGTTTGTAGGAAAGTGCGATTCATTATGCGTTATTGATTCACATCTGTGTGGGAAGCAGCATGAAGATAAAATGCACTGAAAACGAAACTAGAATCGCTAGAACCATCCGACTGCGTGACACGGCGCCAAACAGACAAAGTCGAATTATATTCAACACAAAGTTCAGAACTCATCAATATATGAATCACAAGTATACGAAAAGGCCACCACCGCGAGTTGATCTATTATTGCAATACACATGAAAAGAACCAGGAAAAACTTCACTACCATTTACTGATGCGTCCAGCAAAGGCCCAGCGCCAATACTAACACGTAAAAAAATCTCTTCAAATATCCGTTGTGAAAATATTCGTTGTGACTGAACTGCCTTTTCACACTGACCGACTCGTGTTTTGCATCCAGCAAGACGTTTGAGTTCACTTTCAACGAAGTTTAATCTCATGTCGGTTTGAATTGTGTAGTTCTCTAAAGATTGGGTGATACCCCAATCGTTTCGAGCATTCATTTTATCTTCGAGAAGTGCCTGCACTGTAGCGCTTTTCAGCCCAAGGTTTAGCGCAATATTACCGCTTACAAGAAATACCAGCATATATAACCTATCAAAACGCACTGCAATGCAAACAAGCAGCATTTTTGGTCAAGGCCACACCACCAGGCACAGATAATTAAGTTAAAATCTGGGCATAGAAAGGGGTTCGTCCAACCTGCAGAGCGTAGGAGAGTGGATTAGTTGGTACCCGCATACCAGGATGGCTAAGTTGGACATTTGAGTGATTAAGGTGGGGTCTGAATGCAGTTTGGACATCCAACCTCCGTTCAGACCCCACATCTATCACTTCGGATATGCATACCCCCCAACAAAGTTCGAGCTTTCTGCCGTGCGCGGTTTGTTTATGCACTATAAAAGGCTCCAAAACGTTTTCACGTGTAAAACGGTTAGAAGACGGCCCTTCAATGTTTAGTTGCCCACCGAAACCATCCCGAACGTGACTGCACATGAAATGGACCGACATAGCAGGTCGGAAGAAGCTCCGTCCTCGTAGTCATGAAAACAGAACGTGCTGGTGAGCCTATGGTTCTTCCGAAAAAATCCGCCCTTTTGCACCGGGATTCCGAGTCAAGAGAATCGTGATCAGCATAATGAGGAATTCAGCCGGGACCCCGCTACTAATTGAGAGTATCCGGAAACAACTGCTGCGTTTTACGACCATCCGCTTCGCACGACGAGCGGTGAGTGCCATATGCCTCGGCTAATGGCAATAAGGTCGCTGAAGAAAAAAAGTAAAAGAGAGCCTTTCTTTGACTGTTTTAATGGCTCCCTTTCTGCATTTTTGCCGACAAGATCATTTACGTCCTTCAAAGAGCAGAGATTTTCTCTTGTCTTTTACTGCCAGTTGGGAGGAGAGATGAAAAGAGCGTCGTTTATTTAACGTGTTTTCTTCAATGGACCAGCGGAGGTGGCAATCTACTCATTCGAAACATGAAACACGAAGATGAACGAAAGCGAATGAAGCGCATATATTCGTATGGTCATGCTCGCGGAAGTTAAACACACACGATGGCTTTGTCTGAATTCAAAAATAAAAAAATTTGCAGAAACATTCCTTAGCATTACTAAAATGCTTGGTTATTTTTGCTTCAAAGAAATAGAAAGAATATGCGTCATCCAGCCCTATTTTAGGCAAAATAGTTTAGTTATTCTAGAAGTCACAGAGGGAACTGTACAAGTTATAGAGGAACACCCATTGCTGAAAGGCAATGGGTGTTCCCACTAGTATAACACCGTTATACTAGCAAGATGCAAACAATCACGGGACCGTGGCGCGTAGTGCTCTTATATTAAAATACCATAGCATATTTTGAATTTGCCATGACCTTTATACCAGCGTTTTTGTTACCACACGGACAGGCTATCTCTGGTTTTAATTTCATCGATGCTTAGTTCCGGAAACGGAACTAGGCTTGACAAGGTATCTTGTTTATGCCCTAATAACGCGGTACAAAGCTTTACGCGCAAAGTAACAGACTCGGATAAATTTACCGAAGCAATTGTTTTATTTTTGAAATAAATAATACTATATGGCCACATTGTTATTTTTTACATATTACTACGTTTTTGAGTGCTCGGACTTTTTTGCGGTATTCATGTGTTTTATGGGAGGAGAGGTTTTATCAATCAATCAATCAATCAATCAATCAATCAATCAATCAATCAATCAATCGATCGACCAATCAATCAATCAATCAACGTTTATCTCAGCTTGAAATACAAACTAAGGGTGGCGAGAAAAAAGCAGTGTCGTCCACTGCTTGACGGGCCTCGCCACCCTTACAAGTCAGGAGTGTAAACGCGGTAAAAAATAATACAAAATGAATAGTACAGACAAAATGAGAAGTACAGACAAATTATAGAAAAGCGTTCCTAAGGACAGAGGAAGGCACTCTCAATTGCCAAGTGTGCTAACGCAATTACTTTGTATGTATATTATTTCCGGTTAAATATTCCACCTTTGCGATACTCCTGCGGGTGCCAGGGGAACCAAGTAATAAATTAATAAATAGTTCAATTATATATTATTATCATCTTAGCCTCTTGAGTGTTAATGACTGCTTCTTTCCAAATCAGTACAACCAATTTGAGAATAAGAATATTCAAGCTATGATCCTCATCACATAATTAACGGTGTTGACCTTCGACTTCATTCTACTGTTTTTATTTATCGCTCGTTCTTTTCGTATTGCTTCCCGATCAGTCCAAGGCAGCCACAAAATGGAACCCATTCTTGTATAAGACAGATACTTTTTGTCTTCACATTCGTCATATGCATAGCCATCACCGCCGATCTTACACTTATTGAGCCCAACCTGTCTAAAGTCAGGGGTAAAAAAATGTTAATCTACCGAAGCTCCTCTCTTTCTCTCCCTCTCTCTCTGTCTTTCTCTCTGTATGTTTGTCTGTCTTCAATACTTTGAGTTTGATTTGACAGCGGAATCCCCAGGTTATTAACCGGTGCTTGATCATTTCCTGTAATACCGTGTGCGAGAAACATTCGCAGAGAATGACGGAGTGGCTCTGGCGCAATACCAACGTTACACTTTAGTATTGTTTTTGTATCAGCCAGCAGTATGCGCTGGAGTAATTGTCTGCAAACGATGGATTGTTCGCAGATTCAGCTATGTGTTGCCCTTGCTTTGAACGGTTAGATACTTGACGAGAGTGGGTGTGCTAAAACCGGAGGGGTGATACAACGTACCCCGAAGGGTTGCTGATGCGCTTGCATGGGGTTACCTACCGGACAACATTAAAAACCACGCCTCCATCGTCCGTATGAATACACGCATTCGCTCCATGATATTGCAGAAATGACGAAACAGCAGCAGACACTAAAATTAGGACTTTGCCTATTCATCATTTTTGGGTCTCAACGGCATGTGGTATGATTATCCTCAGCACGCAAAAGTCGTTTTTTTTTCTTTATAACTTAAGTCTCAGTGGGGACAATAACGCTCAACAAAGACGCGCTGTAACAGCAACGATCTAATCGATGCCATTTAGATAACGAAAAGAGCGACGCGACTTGTTGTTTCCCCTGAACAACATTACAGCCTAACACAGGAACCTGCACTTGGATATAGCACTCCCCCATTCTCATGCAGTTTGCGCTCATCTTACATGCAGAGTAAGCGGTAAGCATTTCGCGGCAATCCACGTAGGGCAATTAGTGAACCAGGATGTTGATAAGACGATTCGGCTTGATGTGAGTAGGAACAAATGAGTGTGTCGTTCACGTGCTCATGGGGACACGATACCGCTCGCCCTTTTTATTAGTTATGTGAGTTAAAGAAAGACCAGTGATGGCGAACAAACTTCTCACAGAAATATTTGAGATAGATAATTTCCAATGCTTCCAAACGTTGAAACGTTCCCATTAATTCTGGTCGCTTCAGACACTGCACCGGATATCTTCCTGCATTCTACACTAAGAATCGTTCGGTTTATCCCTCCCTGTTTACTATTCCCTCCTTCAATCCCTCCTCACTACACACACACACGCGTGCACACGCTCGCGCACGCACCTTCCTTGCATTCTATTTTGTGTGTTTCCGTTGCCAAGTTTTGAGCGAGCAAGTTGGAAATAGTCTGGCACGACATCAGGGTCGCCGCGGTGCGTTCCGGACCGCGATAATTGCCCTCGCACTCACCTGGACTCGGAAGCATGCGTGGAATGCTTCCGAACATGCGCCAAGCGTGAAGGCAGTGTCATCTGTCTCGGTAGTTGTCGAGTGTAGCCAGGGTTACCGGCATCGCTGACGCGACGCTCCTTGGCATCCAAAATAATGTCCTGGAACAGAGCAGCTGGTATTGCAACACACAACTGCGCTCTCAGAAGACCCCGAGTGTACATTGCGCTGCAAGGCATTCGGAAAACCGACTGTAGCCTTTTCTTTTCGTCAATTCAACTAATGACAAAGACCACAAGTTATCATCAACATGGCCATGCCGTTCCTACGCCAAAAAGTTGACCACATCTTGGGACACATTGCTGCTACGTTATTAGCCCTGAAACTACAGCTGCATCACTCCGATACATCGAACCGATTACTGATATGTCTGATTATTGATACGAACTGATACGTCGAACTGATTAAAAAAAAGTGATAGTTCGTGTTTAGAGTGCGGTGCTGTATGTATGTATATATACAGGGAAATCTTGGAGACTGTAGTTGCGCAAATCTCCGGCTGAAGATTGCAGAGAATATTCTACAAGTTTCCTTTAAAAGATTGCCGCTGAAAGAAGAAAAAAAATTACAATCATCTTCCCAAGGGGAACCAGGGATGATGCGGAGCATCGTGTTGGCTCCGAGGAAAGAGTCAGTTGCGTGCTGACCGTCAGAGATGGCGCCACCGACTGCCCTAGCAGTTACCCTACGCGAGCCTTCGTCGCGGCTCGCGGCAGAGAAACTTGGAACGCTCGCCGCTCGCCTTTATTTTCTTCACACTGAAGGAGAGGAGCTAAGAGGAGAGTCGCGTGTGCGCGCGTGGAGGAGCGCGAACGCACACAGCACGCACTAGCAGAGAGAGAGCGGAGAGAGCAGCGCAGCTGTTGGAGAGAGGAAGGAGGAGAGCCGCGTGCGTAGTGTGACTGCGGACTACGACGCCGACGCTGCGGACATAGACCTGAGCAAAGATGCTCCGCATCTGCGATGACAAGCGCTTTCGAAAACAGAAACGACGAACATCATGCGCTGTTCACGTTATCCGCCAGACGATGTCGCCAGAACAATATAAAATGCGCGAGATTCTAGCTGGGCAGAAAGAAAATCTTTGAAATTCAGTGCTTTAATTTCTTCCCTAGACACGGTGTAAGGTGAGCACTTTGTAGGTCTCAGAAAGCATGTACAGAATATACAGGATCTCACCGGCCAGTTTGGCCACGCCACCGCTGCCTCGTGTGTATCAAGGAACTGTTGTCTTTCTGCACGTGCAAAAACCACGCGGCAGATGTGTGCGTGAAGAGCACAGGACGGCACGTGCCGTCGCGTGAACTACCGCGTGCTTCTCGCAAAATGATGCAATATTACCTAGGAGGCGAGGTCTGAGCCTTTTCTTCTAAACGTCACCGCTATTAGCGGCGAGATGTCTTGGTGGCGCCCTGGTATGGGTCACTCTTGTGACGTCATTACCTTGGTAACAACACGTTCGATGGTGTTTGTAATTAGTCTAGTGGAAGCTTGAAATCATTGCGCTCTGAAACCAACAACGCCAACACCGTCAAAATTAAAGTTCCTACATTCCTTTTATTTCCGTCGATGAGAAACCCTTTGCTGACGTCATTGTTTGCATTCGACCAATCGTGGAAGGCCGACCACAGCGACTCTTTCGATCGCGTACGTCGCCAATAGTCACCGTTATACTCCGTTCAGCCTTGAAGTGGTACGGAAACGAATTGTTCGCACTTATTTCTTTGTTTAGGTGAGGTTTATGTTGTGTCGGCAGCCCAGAAACGATAGTGTTTTTGGGCTGCCGACACTGTTAATAAATTTTCTGATTTCTCTGCTGGCAGCCAGAAACACTAGTCTAGGCTATAGCCTTGACTAGTTTTTCTGGGCTGCCAGCAGAAAAGTCACGCAAATTTATTAACCGATTTCAAAATTGCGTCTTGCCGCGCTCTGTGAAGCTTCGTTAGAATGCCGCACGTCATGAGCTCCCAATATAGGGCTCTGTGAGCTCCTAGAGTTCCCGTATGCTCCCTACGGGAACCAGAGTTGCGTGTCTGTTTTCCGCGCGCCGCCGCGCCGCCATTCGCCGAGATCCAATCACGTGAGTAGCCGGATCAAGTGCCGTGCAGGAAAGTACAGAGCGCGCCGTGCGCCTCGAACGCGCGGCGCCGCTATTCGCTGAATTCAGTCACGTGAGGAGCGGGATCAACATGGCGTGCCGGAAAGACGTGCGCTACGGGGATGAACGCGCAACTCTGGCTCCCGTAGGGAGCCTATACAAGAACTCTCATGAGCTCCTAAGAAGCGGCGCCAGTTTGCGACAGTATGGCTGATCCGTGGAGTTACTTAGTCCTGAAGTAGCTTGGCAGAGAACGCTCACGCGTTTACCACGTAATTGTTTATGTTAAAGCCTCCACAGTGCTCCCGTAAAGTGCATGCCACACCATCAAGATCGACGTTCTTTGCAGACATTAGGTAGGAGCATGATTCCAGGATGCGGGGACCTCTGCCAGGCCAACCATATACAACTCCCCCCCCCCCCCCCCCATTTTCCGACACCTCAGAGGCGCTGTGAATACCGCGCTCAATAGACCATTTGCTGTCTTACCCAAGCATCAAGGAGAATGCAGGATTGGTGTTCCACGCGCCGCACGTGCCGGCGTCAGCAGTAGCAACTCTCGTAAAGCAAATACCTAAAACAAATGGCATTCCT
Source organism: Ixodes ricinus (assembly GCA_037355805.1). NCBI lineage: Eukaryota > Metazoa > Arthropoda > Arachnida > Ixodida > Ixodidae > Ixodes > Ixodes ricinus. Next base: position 14,561 of record JAZHYW010046033.1, on the reverse strand, counting down.
CACGCGCGTTCGTCAACGCTTTGTTTTAGTTATTTGCTTTGAATCTTTATACGGGGAAGGCGTGCGCGTGTGGCGCGTGGAACACCAATCCCCGCATTCTCCTTGATGCTTGGGTAATACTGGCAATAGGTCTATTATGCACTTAGTGGATACCTCATATACATAGCTTGCAGGTGTCACCATTGTTGGGTACTGACGGTTATTTCTAGTTACTGGTCCCCTCGAGCTACTACTTCTGCAGTGTGAAACTAAAGCCTGGTTCAGACAGTTGCGTTTGACTGCGTGTGACTGTGTTGCAGCTCTCAGAAACCAGGACATCCCTGCTGCTTATATCGCGTGCCAGTATGATTCCTTAAATTGGATTCCACGCTTCATACAAAGCAGAGATGTGCCGGTGACTCGCTTTCGGCTCTCGATGCAACGCAGTCAAACGCACACAAACGCAAGTGTCTGAACCGGCCTTTACACGGTGAACGGAACGCTCGTGTCACCAAATACCGGCAGTGGCGAGATGTTTTGGAGGCGCCCTCCTATGGTTCCCACTTGTGACGTCATTACCTTGCGAACAACAAGTTCGATGGTGTTTGTGAATAGCATGGTGGAAGCTTGAAATCATTGCGCTCTCAAAGGAACACTGCCAACAACGTCAAAATTAAAGTTCTTTCATTCCTCTTATTTCCGTCGATGATAAATCTTTTTCTGACGTCATAGTCAGCGTTCGGCCAATCGTGGATGGCCGAACACAGCGACGCTTTCGGTCACGCACGTCGCCAATAGGCCATTAGGTGTACATTCCTCGGATTAGTATTAATACTAGGTAAGATTGTCACGCGTTGATGCCACCAAGCGGCAAGGCTCGCAACTACAGTACCTTTGGCCGTGCATGAATTATTGGCGTCACGAGCGCGCACGCGTTGCGCTTCTCGCTGGCCGACTTCGAAGCGAGGGGTAGGAGAGCTCGCGCTCACGTCATTTTGTTTCCGTACCCTTCAAGGGTGAACGGAGTTCATTCACCACTAGTGGACCCTGGCAGCGCCGCCTATAGCTTCTTTAATCATTGCCAGCGGCGTATCTTGCAGCGTCTCCCAACAAGCGCGACGCTAGCACACGACGACACGCAAGAAGGACGCGTCCGTCGCTTCGCGGCGACTCTTGTCGAGTTTCAGCGTGTTTGCCGCTTTAGGGCGGGATCCATTAATAATGTCGTCATGCGCAGGCCTTGTCTTTTAGACGATATTGTGGCATGGAGGTAGGAAGCTTCTGGAGGCGAAATGACGCCACCAGAGGTGTAGCCACAGGTTCGAAGGGACACGCACCCAACGATGACCAAAAACCACAGCCGTTTTGGTCACGCTCGGGTGCCCGGTTCTGGGTTCACCTCCGGTGGCGTCATGTAGCCTCCAGAAGCTTCCTACTTTCATGATTCTAGTGTACTGTAGCCACACGCTCCGCGCGTTTCATTAGGGTTCGACACGATGAACACACTGTCAAGACCGGTTATAACGAAGTCGGTTATAACGAAATAGCGGCTACAGCGAAGCGATCAAGATTTCCCATTCCCTTTTTGCACTTAGTTATCACCGAAGTCGGTTATAACGAAATAGCGGATATAGCGAAGTGATTTCCGATTTCTCTTGACTTCGTTGTAACTGGTCTCGACAGTACTTCGCGTGCTTGGTTCGCTTTCCACAACACGCGCGAAACGGTAAAACGCAACGCCAATAGCGCTTTCCGAACACGAGCGTGCAACGCTGTGGAAATTACACGCCGGGCAGTGGATCTGTAAGCGCACCGATCGAGTGATGGGTCGACCCGAACGTAGCGCCCCCTCTGTCCCGTTTACTGAATTTTGTTTACATCGCGATTGCGTGGGCCCCCTCCGATGGCTGGCAGAACAGTCGATGGCCCGCGGGCTTATGTCGCTCACTTCTCAATGAGAGCTTTTATTTCTTGTCATTGTTCAGAACGGCTTAAACTATTGAGGAGTTCAGAGCAAAAGAAACAAGAACCAAAAAAAAAAACATTAAAGTATGGAAAGACACGAATAAAAAAATATAAATACAAAATGACTGTTTTATATGAAAGAAAAACGAGATATACTATCACTTTTTATATAAAACCTTGCACCTGAACCTTTGAATTTTACTGAATATTCTAAAGATACAGCTTCGGCTGGCAGCTCGTTCCATTCGTCTATTGGCGATTGTAAAGGGGGTCGTTTGTAAACGTTTAATACGATATGATCGTGCTAATTTTATAGCGATAATTAAACGGGGCGATATTTCGACGAGGCGTTTCTAACATGTCGATCTTGGGCAGGATAGGTACAAGAATCGTTATAAAAAAGTGAGTCCCGATTTTTCTTATGTTTTCTTGGTGGTTTATCTTTCTGTACAAGACCTTGTATGACGACAGTAATTGTTGAAACTAAATGAAAGCACCCCTTTTGTGCGGATTTGTTTTGAATGGTTGGATAGTCTGATTTTGAATTTCGTAATATGCAGGCATTGTCGAATTAAGACAGGATATGCATAACTAAAGTGATTGAACGAACGTCGGAAAGTGTCAGGTATAAGTTTTGTTTTATGGAGCTTATTGAGCGACTGCTATTGCAAGCCTCATAATTAACATAATCTTTTTTTTTATTTCAAAATGTTTCTGAAAATCTTTTTCAGTACTTGGAAATATCGCCTGGTAGAGCGCGTTCTTCGGAATTGAGAGCATTTGATCTTAAAGAAACGCATTCAGCGCTGAAGTGGAAACCCATTGAAAACAAGTATGAGCCTCTCGGTTCTGAATCGAAAGGCAGCATTTCCATCGCGAGTCAGATAGCAATTAGCTTAATCGATACACTTGTTTGGACCAATAAATAATGCGAAATGATTATGGCGCAGAGCGCAACCTTCATCAATCTAATGCACTTCCCTCATATGCCTCTTGCTCCGGCAGTCAACATCAAATTAATTATTACTTCGTACCAGGAATAAACTGTATAATATCCATTATTTGAGAAGGGAAACAGCAAATAACTAAACGCAAAAATTGCAGCGCGGGAAATAACGCGATGCACCACAATCGAGGCTGCATGCAACACGCACACAAAAAAAGAAAGTCAAAATTAGGATGAAAGTTTGTACATGAAACATCATTCCATGTCTCTACACTGAACGATAGCGCAATTCCTCCTTTCCCCCCATTTTCCTCCTTTCCATCGAGGGCAATCCTCCTTGCCTCCTTCCTCGCTACGCCCCCCGCCGCCATGTCTGGGCGAGGCCAGCAAGGCGCCCGTAAGCGCGCGCCTGCGTGCCGGGTCGTACTTGTTTGCTATTGCATACGGTGCACTAGAGATTTTTATTTTTCAAATATGAAGACAGTTTTGTTTTCTAACGTGAAGAAACTAGCGTTTGCGCACCTTTATTGGAGTTGTAAAGCACGGGAAGACGTCTCGATCGGCGAATGTAATAACGGGAGCAGAGTTGGAATCGCTCGGGCGCGAAGACAGGCTTTCTCTAACTCCGCTGAACGCAGACGGTTAAAAAAATGACAATGTGCTTTTGAGTATTTTAGACATCGGCATGCATTGCAAGAATATATATGCGTTTACCCGCTCATTGCAGCAAGAGCTGAGAGCAGGCACGCGATAGAATGCACCTCTCCCTGCGTGTAAATAGTTTCGTAGGCAAGGATTTCGCTGCTAGCAAAAGCTCGTGCCTTCGCTTTGAGCATGGAATGGGCAACTAGTGATGCAAAACTATCTATAAGTAGACTATCAATACTATCGATAGTTTTTCCAAAACTATCGATAGTGTAGAAGAGCTATCGATAGTCGACTATCTATAGTATATTGATAGTCGACTATCTTTAGTACATCGATAGTTTTTCGATCGTTTTTCGATAGTCGACTTTCGATAGTACCGTCGATAGTCGACAGTCGATAGTACTATCGGTAGCTTTTTACTATCGATAGTCAGATTTCTGCCAACTATCGATACTATCGATAATACAATCGACAGTTTTGCACCACTATAGAGCGAACACAGTTGCCAAATCACCGCTCGCCTCCCTTTCTCCTCTCTTCGCCCAAACTCCCATCTACGTCATCACTGAAAGCTGAACCAAAGTTGGGATGGTAAGTGCTTGGGCTAGTTGGTATCCCATTTGAAAAAATAAGGCAAGAAAAAGAAGAGGGAGCGACGCAAACTGCTAGCTTCGCAAAACTATCGATAGTAAACTGTGACAGTACTATCGATAGTTTTTCGATAGTCGACTATCGATAGTGCTATCGATAGTTTTTTGATAGTAGACTATCAATAGTACTATCGATAGTTTTTCGATAGTCGACTATCAATAGTACTATCAATAGTTTTTTTTACTTTCGATAGTTTTGCACCACTAATGGGCACGCGTCCGCAAGGCTCGCAATCCTTACCATGCGCACTGCCATAGCCTCCTCTATACTCACAAAGCCTGGCAGTTCGACGACGGAGCCATAGAGTGCCCGGTCGCAGATTTGGAGCGACAGGACCTACTAGCACAGAGCATCAAAGAGCCATTTCTCGGGGAACCCGGACGTCAGCGCACAGATTTTGTAGCGGCGAGAACCCGAAACAAAATTGTTCGCACGGGAGAAGTGTGTTTCGGCCAGTCTTGGGTAGTAACGCGTTACTAGTAACGCGTTACTGTAACTTCGTTACTTTTTTGGTAACTTGTAACTGTAACGAGTTACTTTTTAAAAATGTAACTTGTAACTGTAACGAGTTACTTTTTTCTGAAGTAACGATGAAAGTAACGACGTTACTTTTGTCGTTACTTTTCAGCTTTTTATGAATAATATATCACTGAAGGTGTACTATTTAGCTACATCCTGCACTTTCCAAATCGTCTGTTCCGACATTTCGAGTGTCAAATTGGCCTTGCACAAACTTGTGAATACGTTCTTTGTCGCGAGTCACGACCCGAATATAGCCACGTGAAGATTTGATAAAAAAAAATCTAGCTATCTTTACGCACGCGCTTGTACTTTCTGACTGAACACTTACATCTTAGTGTTTTGAAGCACTATCTATGTTATGGTTGTTTTTTTTTCTGTGCAAACGATTTTTAATCGGGTGAATCAACCATGAAACAACAATACACGCGGAGGGCACTGCGCATGTTTCGCATTTTGATTTGCGCCACTACTCTGGCGTGGAAATTTTCAAACACTAATTATACTAAGTTACAATATGAAGTAAAAAGCGTACTTTTTTATTTTCTGCAATAAAACTTTGTGAGGGGCGTTTTCTCGTTTTTCCTAATTTCTGTGTTATAGAAAAGTAACTGAAAAGTAACGTCGTTACTTTTTAAAAGTAACTGTAACTGTAACAAGTTACTCTTTTGCTGCGGTAACTGTAACGGTAACTTCGCTACTTTTTTTGAAAGTAACTGTAACTGTAACGAATTACTTTTTAAAGTAACTTACCCAAGACTGGTTTCGGCGTGTCGCCGCAGCGGGGCACCAGTCACGTGGGTCTTTTCTCACCCGTTGTTTGCCGCTCAACCTTTTCCATTTCGGCGGGCGCTTCTCGTGGCGATCTGCCATATTTTGTCAGTAAATAGGAGGCTATTGCACTGCCGAAAGATTTTAGTATCTGAAATGAAGTGCATTTGCAGACTCGGCATCACTCGAGTTAGGCAAATAAAAGACACCACAGCGCGTGTAAAACAAGGATTTGTCGGTAATTTTTAGCATTACCGATCTTTTTGTCGAACCAGCAGCTTGGTTCACCTCGTACACATTTTATGAACGTCGAATACTACCTGCAACTGTGCAAATGCGCACGGAGAACTGTGCGACGTCTGCTATTTACGCGCCTTGTGCATACAACTACCCATCAAATACTTACACTCACTATTTTCCCCTACGTTAACAAAATGTAATAGCGCGTGCTCCGTTTCCTTGCCAGCATGTTTCTAATTTATTCCATTTATTAGCGAAGCCCTTTTTTATCCTTACTGTGTTTCGAAATATTGTTTTGTCGTTCTCACGAGCAAGGTACGCCATTAAGTTTACCTGCAAAGCGTATCAGCTTTGTCTCACATCCGCGGACGTACTTTACTGCGTAAGTTACAAATGAAGACAGATAGATCCTTCAGAAAAGCCCTCAAAAGACAAGAGCATTTTTATGGTATATAAATGATGTTTTTTTAGTTATAAAGGAGAAATTACAACAACAAAATATTTATTGCTACAAGTCAAAATATTGCACTGGCCTAGTTGCCCTTTCAATAAACACTCCTGTTCAACTACAAAGACATCCGTAACAAAAACATACACTGCACATCTCTCACCATATACAAACCCCTACACAAAAAAAATCCGAAGCACAGCAAAACATCCCCTTTTGTTCATGATGTCGTCATGGATTATACTGTTCTGTTGTGTCTGAGCATCCGAAACAAAATATTTTTCGATCATAGAATGCTGTACGAAGACAGTGGTACAAAAATAATTAACCTGGAAACAAAACATTCATTGCACATTTGTGACTGCATCTCTCATTGCAATGCTCCTGCTACCAAATTTTCTCAACACCACTCGCTTTCGTGTGCTTAGACATCGTGTTTCTTCACAAGAATGTGCATCTTTGTTCGCAGAAACAATGTCACAACCTTTGGTGTACTTCGTGTGGGGGGGGGAGGGGGTGGTGAACGAAAGCACCCGATGTCCAAAGCCCCGTGTCAAATGCCCCGCGGCAAACGACCCGTCCTTTTTGCCCCGCTTTCGAAAGCCCCAGTTCCAGAGGCCCATGACGCGAATCCACCGTGCCAGGTGATCGGGTCCTCGACGTGACGGCGGAGCATTATGCTTTTAACTAAGAGACAGTGTGTGCGCAGGAGAGCTTGTGAAACGTAATCATGACGTACGCGAGACTCAAATAAGGAACAACTGGGATAAAGCTTCTCGCTCTTCAGGCGTACGCTATACATTTTCACGTCTTGTGACGTTACAAGTGAGAACAATAAAAAATTATCAGTCCCTGGCCAAACATTCAAAGTCAGATTTTTTTGAATGAGCATTGATCCAAAGCTTTTTTCAGCTCAGAAGCACGCGCGGATTCACAGTTCCGACGAAGTGGGTTCTGTCAAAACTGTTATCCCGCAGCTCATGGCGCCATTAATATCACCGCACCAAACACCAGTTCCATTCTTCTTACGTCTATATAAAAAAGAAATATTTGTATTAGATAGTTAAAGTCTATAATTCTGCTTCTGAGTATGAAAGCGGAGTGCATCGCTGGTGATGCTGATTTATGCAACTGCCCACTTGTACGTCATTCTAAGTTTTTCGGTAGTTCAGGTTAACCTTATTTTGTTGTTCCTTTTACTTAAAAGACCCTTTGTAGACCCTCAACAGATTAGTTTAAGACATGGAACAATGCTGGCTTGAAGCACGAAGAAGGTGGGATGAGGGCAGTGAGGACAGGGCTTTTGGCATGCGGGGATAACGGGAAGAGGTAATTGCACGCGGGGTTTTTAAGACGTGGGGCAAATGACGCGAGGGTTTTGCGACAGGGATTCTGCACGCGGGACGATCATGGTACGCCCACTTCGTGGCATGTCGGAAAAGCATTGGCAGTAAACAACGCGATCAATATGGTTTCTTTTAGAGCTGGCAGGTTCACTTTGTTGCTCAGAAGGCCGCATTCATTTTTCCTGAAATACGGTAATTTAGTTCCTCATTTGTTTCGCCGACGGCGGAAATATGTTGCACAGCAAAAGCGCGAGCTGCTCGATCGTTGGTGACTCTCCTTTCACCGACGCAATATGCACGCGGTAAAAGAACAGCCCTCTTTATTTTAGAGGCACCGCAGTCTCTCACGAATCGTTATCAACTCGGCCGACTCAATGCAAGCGAGCGAAGAGCGAGCGAGTCAATTTCCATTATAAACTACGCACGAAACGACTGTCAAAGTTATTCGTGCCAGTAATTTAGTTCCATGCTTGTCTCGTCTCATGCTCGTATTAGGCGATCTTCATCGGCGAGACCGAAGGAGACAGGTAATACGATCCAGAGTTTTACAATGACTTCATCGCAAAGTCATTCTCGGGGGCAGTCCAAACTTTTCCGACCGGTCCGATGGAGCCATTGTTTTCGTCGCTGAAGGTTTATTTTTTTCCCCGTCGGGAAGGCAAAAAGCTTCTTCCCTTTCGCAACGCTGCTTTATATAATCCACAGCGCAGCAAGATGACATCGCGTTCCCGCCCAAATTGTAGTAAAAAACACTTACGGTTGTTGCCACATTTTGATTAAAGATGGCGCCGGTTTCTAGCAGACCACCGAATCGCGTGCGACCATGGCAAGGCCACGCTCACGTGTCGTTCCCGATCCAACTGAAGCGAGGGGAAAGATAACTTTTGAGAGGGAAAGGGCATGGAGGAGGATAAATTTTTCTTCCCCAATTAAGACAATGGTTTGCACTAACTTTCAGTATAGACCTTTTCTACGAGCGCGCCGCCATCTTGAATTGTCGTTACTTCCAGTATGGGCGAAAACATTGTTTTGCCGTCGCCACGCCACTAGAACACAGTTAGGATAGAAGCGTAACCGTTACCCATTTTCGTTTTTCGTCCCCTCTCTTTTTTACTATTTGCAGGTTGTAATGTTTTATTATTTTTTCGTCGCCGATACCGGATATGCCTGTCAGGTGGCTGGGGACGATAGTAGAGGAGAAAAGGTCTATATAGGGACCTTAGTCTGGAGCAGCTAGAGAGACCGACAGCGCACCGCCGACGGGCGGAAGGAAAGGCGGCTTGAGCGGGAAAGGAAAAACGCACCTTAGTCTCTGCGGGAGGGGAAGGGAGAAAAGACACCCTTTGTGGTTGTTTTTAGTGGTTCTGAGGGGAGAATACAACAAAAGCAACTACTTCTTAAAGGCCGCCGTACAACCTCGGCTTCCTGTAGGGAAGAAAATCTCCTCAGCGCTCCCCTCGCCTAAGCTGCGAGGGGAGCCAAGTTGGGGCAAGGTAAAAAGTGGATTGGCTATAGGAAAGGAGGAGGCGAGAAAAAGTGGAAGGCGCGAAGTGTACGTCGGCCTTTAAGCCTCCCTTTTGTGAAGTTCCCGAGAAGCGTCAAGGGCACCCCTCCTTTCCGCCCCTCCGCAAGGTTTGCGAGGAGGGTGAGGAGGGTGGACTGACTTCCCCAGATTAGCAACTGTCAAAATCCGACGTTCTCCGGCCTCGTCTGGGTGCGGCTGAGATGAATATATTGAACTTTCAACCGGAATTGTGGGACCCGGAAAACGTCGCCGTTGACGTCACAGGCGACGTAACTCCACTTCTGGATGTTTCCGGGAGATGATTTGCGGGCTGGTTTGGACCGGGCTTAGGGTACTCCGGCAATTTTTTCGGCTACCCCAACAGACTATATGCTCTGAATCACCGGCCTTTAGCCTTTCCGGTACGCTATTTAGTATCGCGAAATTCAAAATAGTTAATGTGAAATCGGCAAGTGAAAATGATGCCAAAACCAACATTCAAATATACCCGCGCTTTGCAGTGCCGTGACGTCAGGGGAAGGCAAGCTTGCAGATCGAGTGGGCAGTCTAAAGATGGACTATGCCGAGCATTTGTTTCGTGCTGCTACGCGGCTGTTGGAGCGAGTATTTAAAGCATTCATATGGCACCATGAAACTGCTTGTAATCATGTGGTAACAAATAGTCTAGTCTAATGAGAAAACCACTTCCTTCCCTTGACGTCACTTTTTTATTGTTGCCAGTAAAAAGTTTCACTTTGAAAAGCACGGTGAGGACCAAAATCGTAAATTTAATAAGTTCGCGAAAAAAATATTTTGGCAAAATATTTGTGTCTGTATTTCAGCGATGTTTGTTGGAGTGTTAAGAAACATTTCAGGCACATTGGGGACTAATAAGAAAACGCCGGAGTACCCATCCAGCCGTCTACAACACAATGTGGCGTCTCGGCTATCGCCACAGGTGGAAGACAAGGCAAGGAACAGGGACTTTTCTCATGCTGTTAATAACCAGTGTTGCGTCCGTCAGTGAAAAATCCGCAAGAAATAGCTTTGCTCGTTAGTTTGTTCATCAAAAAGTAACGATTTACTGAGATCCGTTGCCGGCCCTCAAAAGTAACGACATACCGTTACCGATACTTCCGATACGTAAAGAACGTAAATTTTGTGTTACTTCAGATTTCAATTTTATTCGGCAGCGGGAAGCCACGGATGTGAACTTCAAGAACAATTAACTTTTATAGCCTAATTTTTTTTTTTAAATCAAGGTTGGTGAATATATTTTTGTTTCAAATTCTGATTGTTGAAATGATGCCGCGGCGAAGAAAATGTTATCTCTCTTTTTGGGGCAGTTTACAGAATCTGAGTTTATTTTTTTTTATATAGCTAAAACGAGACCTGTATTAAGATGTAACGAGTAACGCCATTTGGTATACAATCACGCAAAATAGGAACGAAAATACTTTACTTTTTAGTCAGTCAGAATATTAACGAGTACAAGCGGTCTAAGAAAAAAAAAAGGAGGAAAAAGCTAGCAACGCCACGTCTTCCTCCCTTCTACTTACGCGCCCTCAAGCGGACACAATAAGAAGGGAGGAACGAGACGTTTTTCTCCTTCTCCAGGCAGACGGGAGAAAGGTTCTTTCGGTTTCGTTTTTCAAGCACGCCGCACGCGTTGTTTAAACAATGTTTTTTTATTGATTGAGCTTCAGCGGGACCGAAGGCCCCTGTAATTTCGTCTCCCTGTCCAAACGTGCAGAACATTTCTGTTGCATTGACCTTTTTACCACTATTTTTTCTCAAAAGAGGAAACGAAGCCGATAGAAACATCGAACTTCTGGAGCAGCGCCGGCACCGCTATGTACCCTGGGCTAAGATGGACGCCTCCAGATTGCGGAGCGACGCGGAACAACGCGTACCACTCGGACCACTCGGAACGATGTGTCGACGTTGACGACGTTATGGAAACCGCGGAAACTGCGTCCAAGACGGACAGTCAGGCTTAGCTGCCAGGTGCCTGGGTGCCTTCTGTGCTGAGTTCGGTTCTGTTTCCGATGCCGAGTGCCAACCGGCTATGTGGTTCCGTATTTCTGCGTGTCAGCAACATAGCAGCCACATCGCGATGGCAGTGTTGTGCGTTGTGAACAGAAGACTGAAATTATCGCCGATGTGACCGTTGTTAACACATCCGGTATGAGCGACGAAAAAAAAAGCGAGACGTTACAACCTGGATCAAGTAGGAAATATAGAAAAGGCAAAACTAGAACTATTGACCACCGCGATAAAATCGTGAACACCTCACACTTGCCTGGCGAAGGCAAAACGATGTTTTTCCCCATATTGGAAGTTTGTTTGTTTGTTTGTTTGTTTGTTTATTGGAACTTTTGACAATACAGGATTGTCATGGTGCTGAGGCAAAAGGTGACCTTAAGTCACCTGACCAGGCCCCTAGCACCAGACTACACTTGCAGCAGATGCAGCAGGCAGACCAGTGGTAGAGTGTTACAGTTAACAATAAACAAAAAATACACAGATAGTAACTAGATCACTACACTACATCATGCTCTTGAAATGAAAAAATAAACAAGCAACAATTTACAACAAAAATATATGACCTAGATTACTACAATTACATCTGTACACATAATTTAGAAGACAACAATATTATGCGGAAAGTAGAAAATATGATTGTGCTTGATTTATGATAGTCAAGAGATTTGAATTATGATCAATTATATTGATCAAACCAGAATGGAGGTTGAGAAGATTAGGAATCTGCCAAGATAGTAATTGCGTACCGTAATTTGTTCTAGTTCTGATTTTTATCAAGTTTATATTTCTAAAATTGTAGTGCGCATCAGTATTCGTATATGTAGAAAGGAATAATTCACGGTCAGTTTTTACTTGGGAGAATATAACCCCAGACAATCGTTGATTATACAGTGCCTCAATATTCAGTATACGATGTTGTCCAAAGTATTGGGATGTATGATCGCGGCTTGATAGGTTTTGAATAAACCGTATATTTTTTTCTGCATTAAGTACAAACTAGTCATATTACATTTAGATGTAACCCCCAGACAATTAAACAATAGTGCAGTCGCGAATGAACAGTAGTGAAGTAGAGCTGACGCTTTAGCCATATTGGTAGTAAGGCACGAAATCATATTCAACATACCAATACACTGTGCAATGTTACGCTTCACAAAATTTACATGACATGTTCAGCGAAGGTTTTCATGAAAATGTATACCTAAGAATCTGTATTCGTTAACTCTTTCATAGTGACCGTGACTGAAATACTATTTCGGTAGTAAGGTTTACTGGTCTATTAATTGAAGAAAAACAATGTATTTTGTTTTGTTAACATTTAGAAGCAGTTGATTCGCATCAAGCCACTTGATAAGTTTTTTAGCCATGCGTTTGTGACAGGAATAAGATATGATTGGTCCCTGGATGAAAAAAAAACAACACTCGTGTCATCAGCGTAAAGTACTATGTCTGGGGTATGGGGGATAGCAACAATGTCATTGATATAAAGAAAGAATAGTATAGGTCCTCATATAGATCCTTGCGGAATACCAAATTTTATATATTCAGTGTCTGATGCTATTAGCTACCACAAACTGAATACGATTTGACTGATAACAGCTCGACAGATTAAGCGAAAGGCCTCTAATTCCGTAGTGTGGCAGTTTATCAAATAGAATATTATGTTTGAGTAGAGTCAAAAGCTTTGTTAAAATCTACGAAGATGCCTATAGTGTAGGATTGATTTTCTATATTGCTGATAAGTTTTTCTCGAATGCTAAGTAAAGCTGACTCAGTCGATTTACCTCTCTGAAATCCATATGGGATTGCAGAGATTAGTTGGTATTTATGAACATGATTAATTATTCTTGAATTTATTACTTTTTCTACTATTTTTGAAAAAAGTGGGAGTATTGATATTGGCCTGTAATTGCTGATACTGTCAACAGCACCACCTTTGTGCAAAACGGAAATTCTAGCAATTTTCATTTTTTCGGGAAAGATTCCAGTAGATAAGACCAAGTTGGTTATGTGGCAGATTACGTCAGATATTAAATCTGAAACAGCTTTAATTGGCACCGCTTTTATTTCATCATAACCGCTGGAACAACTATTTTTAAGATCACTTATTAGACTGACAATTTCTGTGGGGGTAGTAGGGTGAAGAAACATAGTATGCGTGAGATTGTGCTTTATGTACTTTTCAAACTTTTCAGTGGTCGTTGTGATCGGAGGCTCCAAAGGTTAAAACATGTCGATTAAACTCGTTAGCAAGAGCCTTTCCGCTTAAAGTTTCATCGCCTGTTTTTATTTTGGTTGGTACACTGTTCCGTGTCCTCTGCAATAAGCCTTTGATAGTACGCCAAGTTTTCTGAGGATCATAGCAAATGTCTGCGAACTTATCAGTATAGTAGCGAATGCGAGACTTCTTAATATCAGCACCTAATTTGTTTCTAACTTTTTTAACTGTTGCAAAATAGATAAGTCTCTGCTTAATATAAATGCATGATATAGTTTGTTTCGTGCCTTAATTCTTTGCAATAGGTCTGATGTTATCCACGGCTTTCTTGCTTTTTACTTTTTTATTATTACGACAGGGAATGCACAATCATAGGAGCTGACAATTTTGTTCAGGAACAAATCGTACCCATCATTGGGATTTACCATCTGTAATATTTCACTCCAGTCCATTGAAGCTACAAGTTGACGAAAGTGCTCAATTTTTTTCTCGGTAATGATTCGCGCGGAAGTGTTCGTATTCATTTGTCTGGCAGTATGTGACAAACTTTTTGGAATAAAACAAAACAGTGATAAATGATCACTTATATCACTTGTGAGTACACCTGCCTCGGTATCGTTTTTATAACAGCTCGTTAAACATATGTCGATTAGCGTTTCCCTAGAATCTGTAATGCGAGTGGGTATATCAATTATATTAGAGAAACCGTATGAGTATATAATATCAATAAATTCATTAACTACATTAGGTTTTTGCAAAATGTTAATATTGAAGTCGCCCATAACTACGACAGGCATTTTGAACGTCGAAAAGAATTCTAGCATAGGTTCAACAAAACGAAAGAACTCATCTAATGATCCAGAGGGAGGCCGGTAGATAACACCAAACACAAACGCGTCTGATTTCACAAAAAGCGATTCAAAGTTTTGATTAATAACGGTGTACTCAGAGATGACCTCGTAAACAAAATTGTTCTTTATATAAAGGGCAACACCACCGCCTTTTTTATTTGTTCTATATACGGCTTCGCAACGGTAACCTTCGAATTGTACCACATCATCGATACTAGTAAACCACGTCTCACTAAAAGCCATTGCATCAAATTCATGGTTTAAAGAGGATAAGAAAATACTGACGTCATCTTCTTTGTTTTTTAGGCTACACGTATTTAAGTGATAAAAGGAAAAGGAGGTAGGCTGCTTATGCCTCACAGATCTGAAGCTACGAAATAGTTCCACAATTCACGTTGGCAGTGACTACACAGAAATAAAGCTATAGTC
>JAZHYW010046031.1:0-42757 GCA_037355805.1 Ixodes ricinus | reverse complement strand
CAGCACCCGGCCACCGCTGACACGGTGTTTGACAAGACGTTCGCTGGGTACACGGCGACCTGTGCCAAACGCGCTTTCACGCAGAAAAATAAAAAATATATAAAACGCTGCTTAATCCTCAGCACAAATCTCGTGGCTTATAGAATACATTTTCCGCAAAATTTAAGTAAACTTGGCCACTAAATATAGGTCAGAGGTCAAGCGTAACGCACGTTTTTGTTTGTCGTGCAAAGAGAAACTCGAATTGCGCAAACTTGTCACTTGGACCACAATGGCAGCTGCGAAAGGATGTTCTGAGGAATAGTGAAAGATGGTCATACTCACGAAGCCCGTCGCGTGCTGCTTCAGCTGAAAAAGAATCGAAACGTTCCAAACGCTCAGAGACTGAATAATCGAACACTGAACTTGCTTCAATTAGTGCGACTGGTGTAGCCGCCGAACATCCCACTGTGGTTGCTGTGGTCACTGAACGCTGAGCTGGAGTGGTTGGAACGGCTGGAACGGCTGCTAAACAATGATTCTATAAGCCTACGGTGCCTGAACGGCTGTATCACAGGGCGAAATCAGCGAAATGGCTGAACGAACGGATATCCACAACTGAAACCACCGCTTTCGTACACTTCTGGGCTTCGGATACACTTTGCAGGTTGTCGATGTTGATGTAACTTGCTACGCACCCTTGGCTAGCTTTGTTCAACCGTTCAGAACACGGTTTAGACTAATTAGTGGTATTTAAGAAAGTCTAAAATTTAATTAAATCAGCACTTCTAGTCAATCGAGTCATACTGATTTAGATTGAAATAGCTTGGCTGCACAACGAAGTGTCAGTTTCAACTTTTAGTGTTGCCACATTGCAGCCAAAGTTTCGCTTTCGATATTCGCCTAAAGCGTGATTATCCGAAAAGTACTCTGCATTCGCAAAATAAATGAGGGGTCTTCCATTGGCGTTTCTTAATGCAAATAAAGCAAAGCCTCATAATGTTTTGAATTTAATGAAAAGACAAGGCGCGGTCGCGCGGTAAACATTAGTTGTAGACGCATTGCAGAATTCAATGGAAGCTACGTCTTCAGCACGGGCTTCTTGCCTTTCACTATACTTCGTCTAATCTTAGCATGGACTAACTGCAAATGCTGTGCAAGCGCGAGCAGCTAGCCTTGACTGCCTTGACTGGAGCACTCGCTGCACGAGCGCTCGTGCAGCCGCCGAGGCTTCATCCAAAGCAATTAGCTCGTGTTTTTAGCATGGGCGGCTAACAAGTCCATGCTAAATATGAGACGAAGTATAGGCTTCAGCTGCGCGTGCGACGAAGTGTTACCAAAGGCAGGAATCGCAAGGTAAAGGTGGAGCGCGCGCTGAATTCTTAACCTGGCGTAAGGAGGCGATTCTCAACCTCATTGGGATTCCTACCCGTGACGTCACAGTCGAAAACGGCAAGTTGTAGGTGTGCGGAGAAAGCATGGTGGAAGCTTGATTTTCCTTCGCTCTAGTAATTACAATGATATTACTTTATTAGTATCTATTTTGAGATCCATGCCTGCAAGGGCCGCAAAAAGCAGTGTCCTTGCAGTGGCGATCGCCCGCCCGTACCAATGGCCTCAGTTCCACGCTTCATCATGGAATCGTCACTGCCGCACCACAGCGGCAAATACCAGATAATTTTGGAAGTTGTTCCAAATAGAACAGAGCAAGTAAGGCCCGCAAGGCACATGTGAACAAATATTGATTATTGAAAATATGTTTATTTCTGCATTTCAGATACGACCATCCCTCCTGTCCAGGGGGTTCAAGGGCATCGGGGCAGAGGGGGTGAGGAAGTGAAATTGGGGGGAGAGGGAGCCATGTTTATTTAACGAACTGGCCCAGAATTAGCTTGATACATTAAGGAGACGAAGGCTTGGTAGGCCTTGGTCTGGCACTGCACTTGTCCAGGTGAATGAACCGATTTCACATAGGAAATGGGACGGTGCTGTGGGCTTGGTATCTGGGCGAGAGCAGCGGAGCAGCGAGACTCTGTCACCAGACATTCCCAAATTAGTTGTCGACTTGTGGCTTTCTAGTGCTTGCGGCGAGGGCAGGGGCCACGGTTGGGTTGCGAGAAAGCTCCCAGCAGACCAACACGGATGACGTGGTGGAGTTGTAAAGTGCTCACTCCCCCCCTCCCCCCCATATTTGCCAACAGATCTGCTCTTCTAGTCCTAGGAGAAATGATTTTTCTGTATACGAATTATGCTCCCTCAAGTAGGCTTGGATCACCAGACTGCTCTCACCCACGCAATGACCACATCTCCCCTTTTAGCCCACCATACCTGTACCAGCTAGGGACACCGCAAATGCCTGCAGTAATTACCAGTTCAGACGAATGGCACTTACCTGAAGTTAGAGCGGGAATAATACGAAGCCTATGGATATGCCAGGAATCTACGATAGGCGATTGCCGAAATCATCAGACATTCGGTGGCTATGCGTAGATCGGCCAGATCGCTTTCTTTTTCATCTGCTGAGCTTTCCGAAAGATTGCCGCTTTAACAACACAGTCGAGCGACTATGAAAGAAAAATAGCGAGGACGAAACAAGGAACTTTGTTGGGGAAATAGCGAGCATGAAAGCATCGGTGGGGTTTGTCCATTCTTGTTGCAGGTCAGACTTTCCTCCATGTTCTAAAAACGAAAGTATATTTTGATTAATAATTGCTTCAGAATAAATTGAGAGTTCGCAAAGCTCCGCAGGTTATCCTCTTCGACGCAGGAGACCGTTCCAATCATAGAATGCAGTCTTTCTACAATCTGATTGCAAGCCCTTGAGCAATGTCCCATAGACATTTGACAAGTGTTTCGTTTGGACATTGGCATGGCTTACATGATGCATCATACAATGTCGCATTATGAAATGCAATGCGGAGTTGTGCAATGCAGAGTTTTGGGAGTGTTTAGAGTGCACGAGGACAGGTGCACCAAAAAGCAATTTTCCAGTCTAAAATAAACAAATAAACTGCAGGCTGAATGAACATACAACTATAGTGCCATATGCATGCAGTTTGGATGTGAATGCAAGCTCGGCAGACTAGACACCAAAATTACCACCTTTGCCCCAGGGCTCTCTACAACTCGTCAATCACTAGTGACAAGGTGTAAAGGCATTGGAATAATTTCATATTACTTGAACACACACACTTCTGTGGAAGATTTTCACAGACTCTCAGCTCTCGAAAATTATTGTACAGTGTGAAAGTTTCTTAATTATACCCATTACTGTTTAACTGCATTTAATTAAATATATGCTTCAACACAGAAACAAGACATTTCAAACCTTGCAACAGAATATAGTGATTGCAGAAAAGTCAAGACTGTTCAAAAGCAGAGGGAAATTTATTTGCTCCTTGACTTGATAGGAGCTGAACATAGATGACTAAGATGACTCGACAAAAAAGTTATAGTAATGATGACATAGACAAATGTTGACATAGTAATGTTGACATCGACAATATAAGGTTGACAGAGCCAAAATTAATATACTAGTAAACTATAGTCAGTTACAGGTTAAGACAAGTTTTTGAGGGAAAAGAAGTTTGGTGAGGAGGAAGCAGGTAGAATGCTGGAGAAAAGAGGAGGAAACCTCCTCCTCTCTTCAGCATTTAGTCTGCTTCCTTCGCCCTATCCTTACTTTCCCTCAAAATTTTTCTTATCCTGTAACTGACTGTAGTATAGACCTTTTCGAAATTTCAAAATGATGCATAGATTATGTGCGGCCACCATTAGTTAGTCATGCACTACGAGCACGCATCGGACACGAGCGCTTCAACAGCATTCGGTGTGTGCTTGGATTGCAACAGATTCCACACGAGTGCTGCATCAGTGCTTGGCGCAAACTCACAGGCAATCATGGGCTTTACGCCGGAAGCGATGAGACCAACTCAAAGGCGGCTGTGCATAATCTATGCATCATTCAATTTCAGAAAGCGTCTATTACTTTGCGCAAACCA
The DNA here is from genome assembly GCA_037355805.1 of Ixodes ricinus. NCBI lineage: Eukaryota > Metazoa > Arthropoda > Arachnida > Ixodida > Ixodidae > Ixodes > Ixodes ricinus. The sequence continues at coordinate 38,777 of JAZHYW010046031.1, read as the reverse complement.
CGGCTCGTTGTTCAAAATGGTTATTGCACATATCTAAAATATCTAAGAACTAATAAGTTACAACATAATCGACAGAAAATTGTCAATTATTTAGCTCCACTTACTTCGTGTGATTGAACATTATATAACTTCTATTAAATTTTGTAAAAATATCACATCACAAAGTTTGCAAAAATTTGCCAAAGTTTCATGGAAAACATGATGAACCGTTTAAATAATTATGAGGCAGATACAGCCTTGAACACTGCAATATGATTCATGCTTGTCCCAACCCACACCTAGGATGAAGTATTGGTACAATGCTGTATATATCAAGAGCTGACTGCAAAGCCTGGCTTTCGATGAACATCTCCCTGATTAAAAGTAAGGTACCCTGTTCAGACTCTGCATTCTATGCAGTGACTCACGTCTTGGTTCCTTTAAATACGAGATTGTAAACTCCAACGACACCGTGCAGGTAATTGAGGACGTATAGCTTGTTGTTGGCGTCAGAGACGTAGATTCCTGAAGGCCGGGTGATGCGCGACGACAGCTTCAGCACATTGATGAAGTTTCCATCGAAGTCAAACACCTGCAACCACAGCTAAAATTAGGCTGGAATCATCCAGTTGATCAACGCCTTGCATGTGCAATTACGAAAACATGAATTATCCTTCTGAACCTTACCTCTTCTAAAAGAAGGCACTGCAAATTAAAAAGATCTTGTTTGACGATGATGCGTGCATCATCAAAAGCAATTTTGATAAAAATAAATGGCTCTGCAACATATAGAAGACAAAGACAAATCGGGAGATTCCTACAAAAAATAAAAAGCATCTTTAGCACCTGCACTACCTCCTCCAAAATTGAATGGCATTTCTAAAGCACTATTTGGTGCCTTTATCTGCGCAAGGGCAAGTTCAAACGTTTTAAAAGAGCAATGCAACGACTTCTGAGCTTTCAGTGAGCACCACTTAGGATTTATTTTTGATGTTTATAACCTACGAAACATGTGTTAGTTTTTCTCTCCACGCAATGGCTGTCGCAGAAAAAAACGAGCACCATTCACCCCCCTACTGGCAGTCAGAATAAACAGCCACATGGGCTAGTGCCAATTTGTGTGACTAATGCTCATCATAGCCATGCACTAGGGTTGGCAAAGCACAGAGCACATGGCGAGCTCCAGACACTGTTAAAGGAAAACTGAAGCGGTTCTGTATTTGAGAAAAAACACCTATAAATTGTTTTCATTTGTTTTCCAGGATCACGGATATCACGATTATTTTCATATTTGGTGCACGGAGGCTGCAGAAAATCGTTTTCAAAGTACCGCTGAAGTCCCTCCTTCCTCAAGTGTGACGTCATACCCAGAATTTTCATAATCTCCGCTCACGCACATCTTCAGTGCCTATCAAAAGCTACGCACGTGTACCCTTGCTGTTTTCAAAAAGGTAAAAAAAAAAAAAATGCCAAGACTGGTGTTAGCGCAGGGGAATATACCTGGCAAGCTTGCAATTGCATGCGCTGCCCACACGAGCGACACAAGCTTGGCGGCCGAAAGATCTGGGTACGACGCAATGACTGGTCAGAGGTTCTTTGTGTTTTCTCGCGTTTAGTTACATCCTCTAGGAAAATGAACGCAATATTCAAATTCACAAGATACAAAAAACTCTAGAATACAACTCTAATTCCCTTTTACAATGAACCTCTTCACGTTCCCTTTAAAGGGTAACTGCGCAGAAAAAAAAGTGTATTTTTAAACAGCCTAATTAGGAAAAGAATGTCACAAAACAAATCTTCCATGAAAAAAAAAATGTTTTTTAGCAATATTTACGCCACAGGACGTAATTTAGTGGGGAGTCACAACTGCTCCACATTTGAAACTCCCGCTCTTTCGACGCAAGCAGAGTGGCTGTTATACGTCACCCCTTGACGTGTAGCAGCCACTACGTGACGCATATTACCAACTTTGTGGCGCGCGATTTAAAACGGACGAAATAGCCGCAAACTAAAATCAGTCTTGCGCAATAAATATTGCTGTAAAAATTTTTGTTTTTGGTGGAAACATTGTTTTGTGACATGCTTGTCCCGATTAGGCTGTATAAAGATACACTTCTTTTCTTTGCAGTTACCCTTTAAGGCCAGTTCACACACCTGCGTCTACTTAAAACCGAGTCCTTGCGATCTCTTACGTCGAGAGAACACACTTGCATGAGGTGGCTCTCTAACTACATTTCACTAGAGCAAAGGTTTTGCGGCATTTGCGAGATCAAATGTGTGTACTGTCTATGACAAATGGTTGTCTATAGCATTGCCAAAAGATTTTCCAGCCAAAAAAGGAAGAATGATGCACGAAAAAAAGAGAAGATACGCGTTAACTGCAAGTGTTCCACAGCCACCCGACAGATGGGGCCAGTTTGTCCTCACATCGTAACAGATCACAAGAGGTTTCAAGGCACACGGTCCTAAGCAGTAGCAAGTGTGTGACCCAGCCTTTAGAGTTTGCTTATTTCAGTTGCTGCAGCAATTGGACATGAGCCACCACCCAAATGCCAATGTTGAAAAGCACTTTAAGTACATGGTACTTTAGTACCTTCAGTAGGTTTAGAAAAACTTTAACTTCACTTGAAGTACATTCTCTGAGTATGATGTGCTTGTGCTTTCCTTGAAGTACTTCTTTCTGGTACTTGAGGAAAATACAACTCCCGACTTCAAAGTACATTGCCTGAATTTGGTCTCGATGAAATTAGGCTCTTTCAAAAACCACGGACGCGCTTCCTTGGCTTTCCAACTAATGCACAACTTCAGAGGTCAAGTACAAGAGTTTGCCGACCTTTAATAAAAAAATTCAGTGGTGCAAAGCCCGTGCTGCTGAAGGTACATGCTCAGCAGCAAGGCCATCACAGTGGCGGGTGATGCGACGTCAGTAAGTAATGGAATTGTAGAGTATGAAGATAACATGTTTTTTTTAAGTGAAAATTACAGGGCAGCAAATTGATGGTTGAGGCAAATTTTTAGAAACCACAGGGGTGATTGTCTATGAATGCGATAGCACTTATTGTTGCACACTGCTAAATTTAGCGAGGAAAATGAATTGGTGCATTGACCGTGACATAAATTTAGCATCGTCCTCTAGGACGACATTAAATCCTTGTCGTCTTTAAGATCACCCTAGAGGCCAACCTAGAGGCTGCCGCCAAAGACAACATCTAGAACGACCTCTAAGACAAACTCTTGGGCGACCTCAAGGATGACGTTCCAGAGGACGTCTAGGACCACCTTTAGAGAGATCTCAAGGACAACCTCCAGGATGTCTAGGACGACCTCAAGGACGTCCCAGAAGACGACATCTAGGGTGACCTCAAGCACGACCTTTAGGAGGACCTCTAGGACAGCGTCAAGGATGTCAGGTCCTTCGAAGAGGGTGCGAATGTGAAGGAATGCATACTGCCGCTCCGCATACTCGTGGTGCAAATGGGGTGCAAACACAGTGAGCTGAAATGGTCTACTGCACATGCCTACTACTATCTTGAGTAGTAGCTTAATAATGCTATCACATTAAAAATGGCATATAGTCTTTCGAGACGTCATCTGGTCATTTTTCTGAGTGACGTAATGGCGGCTATAAGACTGATACAAATATGCGCCTTATAAGTTGATTGCGTTAAATAGGTCGTAAGCGAGAGTAAAACAACTACTCTGTGGCCAACTAAAATTATCCTAAATTCGCTGCAATTTCCTAAAACAACTGGTGCGCGCCCCCATTACCCCTGGGGTAGTGCATATCAGTTTAAAAACACATTGTATACATGTCTGCAAGTCCGGCCTCAGGGCATCGTTGCCATCTCGCTTAGTTGGGGTGCGCTTGGGCATGTCAATCTGATTACGACGCCTTGCTAAGGCGTCGGAATTGGGAATATGACGTGCCGAAGCGCACCCCAACTGAGAAAGATGGCGGCGCCCTGAGGCCGGACTTGCAAACGTGTATAGGGGATTGGAAAGACATCATGAAAGACTGTTAAAAAGTACTTGTACTTTACTTTGAAAGTATGCATTGTACTTATAGTACTTTACTTCAAGTACATTGCACCCGGTGTACTTATTACTTTACTTGAGGTCATAACCTCTCTACTTCACTTCAAGCAACACTGCCAAATGCACACCAACTTATGTGACAGAGTACTATACCTCTAATGTCTTGCCCGAGTGGAAGCGCTGCCTACAATGAGGCACACAAGCACTGGCACCTCAGCTTAGGTTTTTAAAAATCAATATCAATACATGGGCTATGCCCACACCACATGTAGACAAGCATGCCATCGTTTCCAAACAAGAGGTTTGTGAACAGGCACACAACCGATGAACTGACTATTGACTGAACGAGCAAAAGTATGCTACACTTCAAAAGCTAAGGTACAGTCAGGTTCACTGTATAGCCAACATGGCAGCCGTCTGTCCATTCTCATGGTTCTTCCAGTACTTCTCGTGGTCCGTGTTTTTTGAGTGCGACCGATTGCGAGAAGAGCGGCCGTCTGTCATTCTTGTGGTCTTTGAGCGTGAAGATTTTTCGCCGATAGGCTTCGTACTGAAGCGATCTTGGTGGACTAAACATTATCTCCAAATACAGTAAAACCTCGTTACAACAAGTTGAAGCGCGGTCGTAATTATTCCGTTATAACCATTAGTTTGTTATAGCCACTGTCCATTTCTTCCTACTGTTAGCAAGCAAGGGGAATTATGATTGCTTTGTGTTACGATGGGACTTCGTCGCCTTCAGTCAGCAATTGCCAAGACGCGCGGCCTCAGCTCGGGCCACGCCCCACGCACTGTTCCTGGTTGAGCGAGCGACATCTTCGCAGGGCTCGTAGCTCACCGTCAATCTCTTGCAGTCTTCTCTTGTAAATAATATGTAAACAGACCACCACTTAACACTGGCGACGAGGATAAATTTGAATGGTTCAGCGAGGATGGCGCAAGGTCGAATTCCGGACTACACTCCTGGTACGAGTTGGACGTCCTGGAAGGAACGGCTTGAATTTTATTTCGAGGCCAACGACGTCACAGACCCGTCAAAGAAGCGAGCGCTACTCTTCAGCCTATGTGGGGAGGAAACCTATGGCAAGGTTCGGGATTTACTTCACCCACAAGTGCCATCTGGGGTCTCCTACGACGACGTTATGGAACGTCTTTCACGCCATTTAGAGTCTGGTCCATTGGAACTACTCGGGAGATGGCGATTTCACAAGAGTGATCAGGAGTCTCACGAAACCATTCCCGAATACGTCGATGCTCTGCGAGCTCTTGCAAAAGATTGCAACTTCGGCACAACAATGGTCACGACCGTGGCACCTGCCACGACAAGCGCACAAGCGCCGAGCGGCTCCACTACCCAACAATCAGCAAGTGGCGCCGGGAGCACCATGCAGCAAGCATCGGTGGAACAGTTAGTAACATCTACAGTTCTTCCACTGGAAGTTATGCTACGCGACCGCTTCATATGTGGCCTTAGAGACGTTCACCTTCAGCAGCGATTACTCTCTGAAAGAGCCGTTACTTTCCAGAAAGCGTTTGATTTGGCTAAGGCGATGGAATCAACGACAACCCATCAGTCAAAATGAGAGACGATGTCGACAAGATCCATCAAAATTCCGCCAAACAACGTGATTCTGGATCAATGGCAAAGCAAAAAAACCGGGTCCAAAATCGCTGCTTCAAGTGCAACAACGATAATCATCGACCGGAGGACTGTCGCTATCGCAAGAGCACCTGCAATTACTGCAAGAAGACTGGTCATCTTGAGAAGGCTTGCATCTCAGAGAAGAGACGAGGAGAAAGCAAGAAGACTCATCAAGTGAGTGAGTCGAGTGCTGACCATGATGCAGAACTTTACACCCTCTACAAAACGTTTGAGGAATCACCAAGTCGACCCCATTTTCAGATTACCCTCACTATAGACGGTAAAACCTTGCAAATGGGAGTCGACTTGGGAGCTGCAATCACGCTCATCAGTGAAGTAACCTTTCGCAGACTATGGTCTAAAGCAGGGGTCTCCAAACCCCGGCCCGCGGGCCAAATCCGGCCCGCGGAGGTCTTACGACCGGCCCGTGACTGACCATGGTCCTTCCAATGAAGCCCGTCCCGTGGTCCGCTTCCAGCAAGTCCGCTGTTCCGGCGCCCACAGTAAAGAAACGGCGCCGCGCACCAACCACGCAAACTAAGACACCACGAAGAACGAGAAGAGACTGCCTGTTGTAACACAGGTCCTCTCGCCATATTACTCATTGGACATCAAAATCACCAGCAACACTATTCTTAGTCCCCTGATTCATGTCTGTGTAACTAATCGTATGCTGCAATTCCTTTTTGTTGCAGCATATATTTTATGACAGCATAATATATGACTATTGCATATTGTCAGCATCAGTTCTACCATTCTAATTAGTGTTGGGCCCTTTATGAACATGCCAAAGTTCCTAGGCGCTTCGATTGATGAGTTTTATTTGTCCCAATATTTGTGTAATACTATTCTTTGCTAAATTACATTTTAATATAAAGTATATGTATTCATAATTGTCTTAGGTTCTTTTTTCATGGCTACTCTAATCTATTTTGTATTTAAATGATTATATATGAGATTTATTTGCTGTTCCCTTATTTGTATTTACTTATTTATTTCCCGGCCCTCGAGACCGCGACGGATCCCCAATCCGGCCCCTTAGCCACAAAGTTTGGAGACCCCTGGTCTAAAGGAACAGCGAAACTGCAGTCTGGAGAGAAGCAACTGTACACCTGGTCAGGGCAAAGGCTGCCAGTTCTCGGAAACATTCAGGTAAACGTCCTGAAACCAACCGCCGCAAGAACTCAACCAGTCCAACTCACTCCGCATGTCGTCAAAGGACAAGGAGCAAGTCTCCTCGGCAGGGACTGGTTTGCGCCGTTGGACATTTCCCTTTCTGGAGTGAACGCCGTGACCTCCACCTCACTGCAGATCGTCTTGGACCAGGGGTTCTCAAACTTTTTGGCCTCACGGAACCCCAGGAAGCCTCAAAAACTGCCGCGGAACCCCCCCCCTCCTCCTCCATATTTGCCGACCGAGAAGCAACAGATGCACAATTGTAGGCAATTTTGCTTCCGTTGCTTTCCATATATCCCCACCATATCAATCGCAATGTCAGTACGAAGTGAGATGAAGGTGCTTTGCATGGTCCTGCCACGCAGCCTGCGGCATGGGGGGGGGGGGGGGTTGCAATTTGGGTGTTCGCGGAACCCATGAGACCAGCTCGTGGAACCCCTGTGTTCCCTGGAACCCAGTTTGAGAACCCCTGTCTTGGACAGATACTAAGATGTTTTCACCGAACTGCAGAACGGTCACAAAGGGTCACCCATATCTATTCCAATGCAGCCGGACGCACCACCCAAGTTCCTGAAGTGCCGTTCAGTTCCATTCGCTATCCGGGATTCTGTGCTGAAGGAGCTGGAATCGCTTGGAAGAACAAGGAATAATAGAACCTGTCCTATCTTCTCAGTGGGCAACTCCAGTAGTGGTAGTGAGAAAGAAGGATGGATCGCTAAGACTTTGCGGCGATTATCGCAGCACAGTCAACGCATCTGTCAAGCCTGGGACCTACCCACTGCCGACTGTACCAAAGCTCCTTACCACAATCACTGGAGGAAAGCACTTTTCAAAGATTGACTTGGCACAAGCCTACCAGCAGCTGCGACTCGACGAAGCTACGTCTGAGGTATTGTGTATCAATACAATCAAGGGACTGTACCGCGTCAAGCGTTTGCCCTTCGGCGTATCTGCAGCCCGGCAATCTTTCAAATATTTATGGACGTATGCCTTGCTGGGCTACCGGGCGTCGCCACATACCTTGACGACATCCTCATCACTGGCTCCACCAAGGACCAGCACTTAGAGCGACTCGAAGCAGTTCTACGACGTTTGAGTCAAGCAGACCTCAAAGTCAAGAAAGAAAAGTGCCATTTCGATATGTCGGAGGTTGAATTCCTCGGATACCGAGTGGATGCTGCAGGCATCCGGCCGACACAAGAAAAGGTAAAGGCGATTGTAGAAGCGCCAGAGCCAAAAGACAAGGCGGAACTACAATCATTTCTTGGAATGATTGCCTTCTACAACCGGTTCCTCAGACATCGAGCAACTGTGGCCGAAAGCTTGCATCGCTTACTCGACAAAAATGTGCCATGGAAATGGGAGTCCCGACATAAGAAGGACTACCAAGCGCTGAAGAACTTGCTCTCATCAGCAGAGCTCCTCGCACGCTACAATCCTGACAAGCCGCTCTTCTTGTCATGCGATGCCTCTCCCTACGGTGTAGGAGCCGTACTTGCCCAGCTAGACAACCAAGGCCGCGAAGCTCCCATTGCTTACGGGTCTAGAACGCTAGGAAAGAGTGAAAGGAACTATGCCCAGCTTGACAAAGAAGGTTTGGCCATTGTGTTCGGAGTTAAACACTTTCATCAGTACATTGCTGGAAGGTCCGTCACAATATACACTGACCACAAGCCCCTGCTAGGCATCCTCAACTCAGACAGGCAGATGCCACTGGTACTGTCCCCGAGAATGCTACGCTGGTGCCTGCATCTCCAAAACTACGACTATAACCTGGTTTACCGACCCGGTGCACTCCATCAAAATGCGGATGCCCTGAGCCGTCTTCCACTACCCAGCAACGTGGACGAACCACACGGTCCAGCAGACATCCTCATGATTGAGGCGCTCGAGACACCATCCCTCTCAGCAAAGGACATAGCCCGTCTTACGGCAAAGGACCCTCTCCTGGCGAAGGTCTACCAAGCCGTCCAGTCCGGAGCCGCCAAATGCTTGGCCGGAAAACAGTTCGCAACCTATATGAGTCAATTCAACGAGCTATCGACCCACAAGGGATGCGTCCTATGGGGATCACGTGTGGTTATTCCGAAGGAGGCACAGCCAGCAGCCATGAAACTCCTGCACGCAAACCATCCAGGAGTAACAGCCATGAAACGCTGTGCACGAAGTCATCTTTGGTGGCCTGACCTCGACAAAGAAATCGAGAGGTGCGTCCAACTCTGCTCAAAGTGTCAGCAACAAGTACGCGCTCCTGTTGCAGCACCAAGTCCAACTTGGGAACGCCCTCAGGAGCCATGGAGTCTACCGTACTCACATGGACTTCGCCGGTCCTTTTGAAGGAAAAATGCTTCTGATAGTTGTTGACGCATATTCCAAATGGTTGGAAGTCCACATCTGCTCGTCAGCAACTGCTGCCACCGTCATTGACGCCCTCCGATCCATGTTTGCCACATTTGGCATCCCGAAAGTCGTCTGCAGCGACAATGGCACGCCATTTTTAGCCAAGGACACCAATCAATTCCTGCAAGCCAATAACATCCAGCACATCACAAGCGCCCCCTATCACCCGGCCACCAACGGCCAAGCTGAACGCATGGTTCGGGAAACAAAGGAGTCGCTCCGCAAACTTTCAGAAGGAAGTCTGAACTGCCGATTGGCACGGTTCTTGTTTAAGCACCATACAACAGTAAGCTCAACAACTGGGAAAACACCAGCAGAGTTGATGTTCGGACGACAACTACTTTGCCCATTGGACAATATTCATCCGCGGGGTAAGGAAGGTGAAGAAGGCTACAAAGACGCCAAGTTCAGCAATTCACAAGCCGTCTTTATTAAGGGATTCGCGGGACAACCAAAATGGATAGAAGCTAAGGTGCTCCGCCAGGTTGGTTCCCGATCATTTGAAGTAACGACTTCAGATGGAAGAATACAAAGGAGACACATCGACGACATGCGAAGTCGGTTAACCCAACATTTGGAAAAAGGCAGTTCAACATCGTCTCGAATTTCAAGTTATCCAGTTTTCGACTCGGATCCCGATGAACAAAAAGATGTATGTGCCTCAGGCCAGGCATCTTTAGAGACGGAATCCTCAACGGCGAACACCTCTGGTGCGTTTTCACTTCCAGAGCCTACACCGATCATCAGGGGACAGGGCTCTGCCATGCCAAATACTGAACCGACATCAGAAAGTTCTCCTGAACCATCCTCCTCGTCTGTTCCGGTTCCTCTACCCAGAACACGCCCCAAGCGCGTTACAAACAAACCAGTGCGTTTTCGAGAAACTGATTAGTTTTATCGAGAAGGGGGAAGTGTTACGATGGGACTTCGTCGTCTTCAGTCAGCAATTGCCAAGACGCGCGGCCTCAGCTCGGGCCACGCCCCACGCACTGTTCCTGGTTGAGCGAGCGACATGTTCGCAGGGCTCGTAGCTCACCGTCAATCTCTTGCAGTCTTCTCTTGTAAATAATATGTAAACAGACCATCACTTAACACTTTGTTATATCCATTAGTTTGTTATATCCCATTTTGTTATAACGATGTTTTACTGTAGTGCCAAATGGCGCAAACTTCAACTTCGCTGTTTGTGCCAACGAAGGCGCCGACAAAGTGCAGCGCCATGATCAAACAGATTAACAAACATGTGAAAAGTGAACAATATAAAGCGGAAGTCGACAAGAACTTAAGATTGACATCAAGCAAGGGGAAAATGCACAATACGAGGAAATTTGATATTTTGGCCGAAATCGATTTTTCGGACCGCTTGATTATTCGGAAAATTTCGGGGTCCCCTCAGAGTCCGGAAAATCGGTCTGCGACTGAAATATAGTCGGTATTCGCAACGTAGTCCTGAGCAATCGCCTATTTTGGGTGCAAAATTTGTCCTCGAAGAAAACTTCATTTGCACACAAAGTAGTGAAGGTCTCAAAGAAGCATGTGAAAGATCTCGCAACTAAGGAATTACAGCAAAAGCGAGTGCTATTCACAGGCAAGGTCGAAAAGCAGCAAGGCAATCTGGGCATCCACAACATGTCAAAAGGACTTCTCAGGTGACCAAGATGACATTATGTAAATGCTTGAGCTGTGAGACAACATAGTACCCTCCCCAAAAATGCCCAGCCTACAGCCCCAAGGCAGCTGCGAATAGGAGGTGCCTCAGTCGGCTGCAAGTCAGTGCAGCTGGTGAACAAAAAGGGAAACTTTGGGCAGGCCATGCCGCCAAACAATTTAACACAAGTGCTGAAAGTTCAGCTGGGCACTCAGACGAATCAAGCTCAAAAGCGGATCCAATGATTGCGCCTGCAAATCAACCCAGAGTTGCTAAAATTCTTCAAAAGATGGTGCCACCTACAGAGCTAAACTTCATCACCTGGTCGGTGAGGCCGCAAGAACTACAGCTGTTAAAATTTTGTCAATTTGTCAGCTTTTCTGCAAAAAAAAAAAAATAGAAAAAAAAGCTGCTGCTTGCACAGTGTCCGGCCTACTCTGACAAGTAAAGCACCCTGAAGCGAATTCTCAGGCTGATAAAACAGTTTAAAGGAATATTAAGTGAATCTCCCGGTGTCTTTGGGCGCATAGGTCAACTACCGGGAGTGTGTAGTATTCATCTGCATGAATGCTATGTGCAGATGCCGGGTTTTCTGGTTCAGTACATATACATTGCTAAGTCTTTCCGGTTCATTCTACATTCAGCCCCCCTGCTTTCGTTCACCCCATGTATATATGTACATTGCTATAGTTTTTCCTCCCACTGGAAGCCAAAGCTATAAGATGACCATTTCCAATCCTGTGCCTTGGAAGACTCCTCTGGTTATACACAAATCCACATGAGACAAGTGAGGAGAATGGGATTGGCAGCTTGTATCTTTAGCCTCTAGTCAAAAGTGAGAACAGAGTAGACAGGTGAATTTTTCACTGTTCATAATTTTTTCCCGATATTTTTGAAGTGGTACACTGAAAATCCAATATCTCACTGTAAATCTTTCTTCTAGAGCAGGGGTGTCAAACTGAATTTCTGCAGGAAACCAGATTGACAAGCAACCAATCGATGCACAGGGACCTGAACCCTTACCTATCTAACCGACACCTACAACTGCCCCCCAACTTGGCAAATTTGCAACCTCTAAGGAACTCTGAACAGTACATCATCAAAAGTACAAGAGAATTAGGGGTGCGGAACCCACTGGTTTGGTTTTTTACTGTGCAAACAAGAACAGCAGTGTGTTAATCCTTGCAGTGGCTGTCCCCAAATTCTAGAACCTACACGTTACTCTCACCGGAAAAAAATGTTGACGACAAAGGCAAAGACTTCCAACAAGAATAATAAGAAAAACCTATTCACAGTGTGGTATACCTATACGGAAAGTTGGGAAACGGTGGATGGCACGTCGATTTGTGCAGCACCTGCGACCCCCACCTGAATGCGGTTGTTCTTGCTGTCCCCTATGAAGAGGCCCTTATCGGATGCAGAGATTCCGGAAGGCTCACAAAAGGCACCTGGTTCTTTGCCCTTCTTGCCAAATATGCTGGTCCCCTCACCGTTCATGTTGGTCTTGTACATGTGGCTTAGCCCTGCCGTAAATGACAAGTAAAAATAAATTACCTATATGCCTGAGTAAAAAAAGTGTATTTTTAATAAAAAAAAACAAAAAAAAAAAAACGCTGTTAGGAAACCAAAGTAATCAAGCATAAGAGGAAACTTGTCTTAAATTTCTAGATTTCGGGGGTTACAACCACTTTTTGCATACTAAGTCAACATTCTTTAATTGTAGGGTAGAGCTTTCATGAAATAGGGTATAAACAGACAGATAGCTGGGATCAAACTGAAACCACAAGCTCGACCAGAAAACAGTTCCAGCAGTTGTCTTAGATTATAGTGGGCAACTACGGTGGGCTCCACGAAAATTATGAAATTTCACCTGGTCTGACTTGGGCAGCAGCTGATACATTGGAAGTCAGCATTTAAATAATGCTAGTAGTACAAATTTCAGTAGAGATCTCGAGCCAATTTGATCTAGTATAACAGTTATCCCCCTTGCTTCACGAAAGCAATCTTGACTCCTTGTCCTGGTCCAAACCTTGAGACAACTTGTCCTTCAATTGACAAACTTTGCCTTTTTCTTGAAAGGCTGAAAAAAACACTGAACCTAGGAAGAAAAAAACAACTTTTATACCTGGTTAGGACATGCATGTCTCAAAATAAACGTTTGTCAAAGAAAAATTTTTTCCCCAATATTTATGCTACAATACGACGTCTTCGATTTGCAGGAAAAACCGAAATTATACCCCTGTGGGATGATGATGATAGTGTTTGTACTCAACCAGTGTGCGCTCAGAGTTTGCTGGACCTCAGAGCGCACGCTATACTCTGTTTCACCTTATGATGTACCACAGGAAAGGCTACAAGCGCGAGCTCCTTGCTCTGGGGCACATCTTGGCAGCACAAGCTCTCGTGACTTAAGAGCGGCTGCCAACGCTATGAGCTCGCGCTTCTAGCCTTCGCTGTGGTACAACATAAGGTGAAACGAAGTATACATGGGTTGCACGTGACGTCATATCCTTCCTCCTTTCTGGTGGCCAAAACCTGCTGTTATACTTCGTTTCACCTTATGTGCGAGCGAAGGCAAAGCTGGAAGCGCGAGCACGAAAGCTCCGTGCCTTCAGGCTTTGCTCGAGCGCGCGAGCTGGGCAGAAACGCAAAAAGCGCTGGTCTCGCGCTTTCAGCTTTAATGAAGCTATAACTCTAGCTATAATGAAGCTGTGCTCACTCGTTTCCGCTCGCTCGCGACGCTCGTGTACTGCTCGTAGAATATGCACAGTAAAGGCTACGCTCGAGGAAGTTCGGCCACCAGAAAGGAGGACCAAATTACGTCAGTGCAACCTATGTATAGTCGGGTACAAACACTATCATCATCATCCCACAGGGGTACAATTTCGGTTTTTCCCGCAAATCAAAAATGTTGTATTGTAGCATAAATATTGGGCAAACATATTTCTTTTCGATAAAGATTTATTTTGAGACATGCCTGTTCTTATCAGGAAGAAAATTTTTTTTCTTCTTCTAATTTTGTGTTTTTTTAAGTTACACATTTATTTATTTATTTTTTCGTTCAAAGTACATTATTGGGCAGGAGATAGAACTATAGGGGCGCTCTGATCCGTTTGTTTTCCCCACACTCGGTGTTTACTCAACACAAGGCCTGCGTGCATGCATACAGGCCTTATGGGCATGTCCATGTCATCTTCTACAATAGAGCGCAGGGCACAGTTTAATGCAAAAAATACTAACAATCAACAAAGCGACGTTAGGTGCCGGATCTATCCTCAGAGAATGCGAGTTTGACCCACTTCAGCTTTTGTGCTGAGCTGGGACCGTGCATGCTGCATTGTTCATTCAGGCCGGTGTGGAAACAAAAGAGCCCCTCCTCCCCTCACCGGAGAACACGAACATCAGCCGACGCTGACGCCGCGTTCGATTATGTCGGCCGAGCGCTGAGTCATTGTATTTGTTGTCCCCATCCGTGTAGTTCTAAAGTTAACCGCTTGGGGCATCACGGTCGCTCCTCCTCCCCAATAGGCTCACGTAGAGCACTGACAACTCTGAAGTAGGCATACAAGCAGGCAACAGTGAGCGCCACATACCGAGATCTGCCACAAATGCGAAGTCTCCGTGAACGTCGAGAAACCTGCACTTAGAGCCGGCCGGCGCGGCGAGGCTGGAGCGGAGAGTACACCGCGGAGGCCTCGAAGTCACCGGTTGCACTAAAACGCCACAGCTTGGCGGGGGTGGCGAGGGACAGGGTCACCAGCTCATTTCCTCCGCAAGCGGCCAAGCCTTGCACGGCAAGAATGACGGCGCACAATTAACGATAGTCCTAAAGAACTGAATCACGTCACCAGAACACACACACCCCCAACACAAACACACCAACCCTGCGCCATAACTAGTTTGTTCAACATACTCCACACCCTACGATAAAGTTGAGCACACATCTTACAAACTATAGGTTATAACAGACAGCTTACAGAAAATCAATGAGAAGACTGCGCCGATGGGACAATCTGCCTATAATCATTTTTCAAAGCATCTTACAGCTGCTATGAACGCTTCATGTTCCCAGGAAACTACCTGTAAAAAGTGAATCAGTGGAAAAGACAAAGCACCACAAACAATTAACCTGGTTTTCCTTGCGAAATTGCTCACGGGGAGAAAAGAAAAATGAGTGAAAGAAAGGATCTACACAGCATTGCTTTCCATCCTTCTTTAAACGAAATATGTGTGGCCAAATCCTATCAGTTTCCAGTAACGCACTCTCGAAACGGATGGGCGCCAGATGAGCGCTGAGTCATCGTCCAGCTGCAACTTGTATTTTCACCGGCTGAATGCAAGTTCTAACCGAACGCTGATGCACCAGTTGTGTACAGTCCGTGCCCTGCGCCGGCCCCGGAAGGTGATGTAAAAATTGGACGTTTACAATTTTCTGTAACGCCGAATTAGAGCGCAGCTCTTGAGGAGGAGGAGGAGAGGGTATGTCCCTCTTCCTTCCCCTCTAAATTTAGTGGGGAAAATTTTCCGCTAAATTTAGCGGAAATATTTTACCCTTGTGACGTCACGTGCGATGTCACACGTGTCGTCGCACGTGATGTCACGAGGGTAAATTTAGCGGGAATATTTTTCCGCCAAATTTAGTGGGAACATTTCTCTGCTAATTTTAGCGGAAATATTGGCAATGTTAGATGAGTGTGACGTCACACATCACGTGTTTCCTACAATGACGTCACACGTGACGTCACGAGGGTAACCCTCGTGAGGGTAACCCTCGGGACCTTCTTGAGGGTAACCCTCGTGAGGGTAACCCTTGTGAGGATAACCCTCGTGAGAGTAACCTTCGTAACCCTCACGAGGGTAACCCTTGTGACGTCATTATGGAAAACTCCCCATAATGCCAACGCGTGATTACACCAACTACGACGGCGTCGCCGCTCAAGCCGGAAACGGGCGCCCAAGAGCTGCGCTTTAAAAAAAAAGAAGTAACCTTGAAAGCACTCTCACGTGCCTGGATAACCGGGTTTCCTCTGTGGCAAAGATGCCCGGTGCCTGGGACGAACCATACGAAAGAGCAAAGGCCACAATAGCGCTTGTTTGTTTCATAAGGGTAGTGCATGTTACCATGAAACTAATGTCATCTTCATTCATTCACCAAGTGCCAAGACGAGCGGCCTCAGCTGGGGCCACGCCCTACGCACTGTTCCTGATCGAGCTAGCGACATGTTCGCAGGGCTCGTAGCTCACCACCAATCTCTTGCAGTCTTCACTTGTAAACAAGTAAATAGGCCACCATGTAACACTAGCGACGAGGATAAACCTGGATGGTTCAGCGAGGATGGCGCAAGGTCGAATTCCGGACTACACTCCTGGTACGAGTTGGACGTCCTGGAAGGAACGGGTCAAATTCTATTTCGAGGCCAACGACGTCACAGAGCCGTCAAAGAAACGAGCGCTACTCTTTAGCCTATGTAGGAAGGAAACCTACGGCAAGGTTCGTGGTTTACTTCACCCACAAGTGCCATCTGAGGTCTCCTACAACAAAATTATGCAACGTCTATCCAGAACTACTCGAGAGATGGCGATTTCACTAACGGGATTGGGAGCCTCACGAAACCATTCCCAAATACGTCGATGCTCTGTGAGCTCTGGCAAAAGATTGCAACTTCGGCACAACAACGGTCATGACCGTGGCACCTGCCACGACAACCGCACAAGCGCCGAGCAGCTCCACTACCCAACAGTCGGCAAGTGGCGCCGGGAGCACCATGTAGCAAGCATCGGTGGCACATTTAGTAACATCTACAGTTCTACCACTGGAAGTTATGCTACGCGACCACTTCATATGTGGCCTTGGAGACGTTCACCTCCAGCAACGATTACTCTCCAAAAGAACCATTACTTTCCAGAAAGGGTTTGACTTGACTAAGGCAATGGAATCAACAACAACCCGTCAATCAAAAATGAGAGACGATGTCGACAAGATCCATCAAAGCTCCTCCAAACAATGCGATACTGGATCAACGGCAAAGCCGAAAAACCAGGTCCAAAATCCTTGCTACAAGTGCAACAACGATAATCATAGACAGGAGGACTGTCGCTATCACAAGAGCACCTGCAAGTACTGCAGAAAGATTGGTTATCTTGAGAAGGCTTGCATCTCAAAAGAAGAGACAAGGACAAAGCAAGAAGACTCATTAAGTGAGTGAGTCAAGTGCGGACCATGATGCAGGACTTTACACCCTCTACAAAACGTAAGAGAGGTCACCCAGTCGACCCCATTTTCAGATTACCCTCACCATCGATGGTAAAACATTGCAAATGGAAGTCGACACGGGAGCAGCAATCACGCTCATCAGTGAAGTAAACTTCCGCAGACTATGGAACAGCAAAACTATGGTCTGAAGAGAACCAAGTGTACACTTGGTCAGGACAAAGGCTGCCAGTTCTCGGCAAAATTCAGATAAACGTCCTGAAAACAACCGCCGCAAGAACGCAGCCATTCAACCTCATTCTATGTGTTGTAAAAGAACAAGGAGCAAGTCTCCTCGGCAGGGACTGCATTGTACCATTGGACATTTCCCTCTCTGGAGTGAATGCCATGACCTCCACCTCACTGCAGAACGTCTTGGATAGATACCAAGATCTTTTCACCGAACTGCAGAATGGCATAAAGGGTCACCCATATCTATTCCAATGCAGCCGGACGCTCCACCCAAGCAATGCAGCCAGACGCACCACCCAAGTTCCTGAAGCACTGTCCAGTTCCATTCGCTATCCGGGATTCTGTGCTGAATGAGCTGGATCACTTGGAAGAACAAGGAATAATAGAACCTGTCCTATCTTCTGAGTGGGCAACTCCAGCAGTGGTAGTGAGGAAGAAGGATGGATCGCTAAGACTTTGCAATGATTACCACAGCATAATCGACGCATCTGTCAAGCCCGGGACCTACCCACTACCGACTGTACCAGAGCTCCTTACTACAATCAGTGGAAGAAGCACTTTTCAAAAATTGACTTGGCACAATATGATCAAGGGACTGTACCCAGTCAAGCGTCTACACTTCAGCGCATCTGTAGCCCCGGCTATTTTTTAAAAATTTATTGACGTATGCCTTGCTCGGCTACCGGGCGTCGCAACATACCTTGACGACATCCTCATCACTGGCTCCACCAAGGGCCAGGGCTTGGAGCAACTCGAAGCAGTTCTGCGACGTTTGAGTCAAGTAGACATCAAGGTCAAGAAAGAAAAGTGCCATTTCGATATGTCGGAGGTTGAGTTCATCGGATAACGAGTGGACGCTGCAGGCATCCGGCCGACACAAGAAAAAGTCAAAGCGATTGCAGAAGCGCCAGAGCCAAAAGATACGTTGGAAATACAATCATTTCTTGGAATGATTCCCTTTTACAACCGATTCGTCAGACACCGAGCAACTGTGGCTGAAAGCTTGTATCACTTGCTGGACAAAAATGTGCCATGAAAATGGGACTCCCGACACGACGAGGACTACCAAGTGCTGAAGGACTTGCTCTCATCAGCAGATCCCCTGGTGCACTATGATCCTGACAAGCCGTCTTTAATAAGGAATTCGTGGGACAACCGAAGTGGATAGAAGCTAAGGTGCTCCAGGTTGGCTCCCAATCATTTGAAGTAACGACTTCAGATGGAACAATACAAAGAAGGCACATCAACAACATGTGAAGTCGGTTAGCCCAACATTCGGACCATTTCAGTTCAACATTGTCTCAAAATTCAAGTTATCCAGTTTTCGACTCGGATCCCGCTGAAATAAAAGATGTACGATATGTGCCTCAAGCCAACCAACTTCAGAGACGGAATCCTCAACGGTGAACACCTCTGGCACGTTTACACTTCCAGAGCCTATACCAATCGGTCAGAGGAAAGGGCTCTACCATGCCAAATACTGAACTGACATCAGAAAGTTCTCCTGAACCATCCTCCTCGTCTGTTCCGGTTGCACAACCCAGAACATGCCCCAAGCGCATTACAAACAAACCCATGCGTTTCTGAGAAACTGATTAGTTTTATCGAGAAGGGGGAAGTGTTTATGAATGGGGCCAGCTGAACATGAAAAACACACAGAGGAAAAATTATAACGTTCGCACCGCTGGACTAGCGACATTTAATGCCTCCTTTTCTTTTCAGCGGGCCACGAGAGCAGGGGAGGGGAAGGGGCAGTAGCCTGCGGCAACTCCCTCCCCGCTCTCGTTGCCTGCTGCAACAGCCCCCCCCCCCCCGGCTGTTGCAGCAGACAACGAGAGCGGGGAGGGGAGTTGCCACAGGCTACTGCCCCGGGGGTACCACTAAATGTAGTGACCCGCCACTGTACTCGCAATCCACTGCACCACGGCACAACACCTCCTAGATAACAAAGCCATATTGCCGAGTGAGATGGCGACGTCAAAGAAGGCCAACGTTGGGTCCAGAACGGACACAACGATTACATTAAAGTTGGGCTCAAAGTCCAAAGCAAACTTTACTCAAAGCCAAATGCAGACACTGCACTTGTTTCCAATCTGTGTCTAGCATTGGCCATCTCTGATGATGCAATCTCATTGAGCACTGAGGCTTTGTTATCTAGAGGGTGTTGCACGGTGCAGGGGTGAGACAGCTGAAACAGGTTTTGCAACAATTTTTGGAGCAGAAAAATCTGGATTTTAAAGCAGCTTGGGAGCACAAAACTCTCGTTTTGGAGCAGGAGTATTGCATTTTGGAGCAACTTCGGAGCAGAAAAGTCTACAGTTTGGAGCAGATTAGGAGCAGAAAATGTTAGAGCAGCTTATCAGCAATGTACTTCTTTCAAGCAAGCAGCGTCGCCCGACAAAAATCAAATTAAGCAGCTATTGCTCCCATTTTAAAAGCACTGCGTGATTTATATCGGGAAAAGGAAGTTCTTTATTAAATTTAAAATCAAACTGTTTCATGTGCTCACGATTATTAGAAAGCGAATATGCTATGTTTAAAAAGAGTTACTGAGAAACAATTTATAATTTTGAGAGAAAGCAATTTAAATCAACTAAATAAAAGTCTGATTTTCTCTTTTTAATCATTATTTTTGTCAACCCTCGTTCCAATAAGTCATCAGCGCCGATACGCACCGAGATAAAATATAAAAGAAAAAGAAACGGAAAAGGCAAACAAGAGTCCAATGCGCATAGATGAGGACAAGAAACACAGGCTTGCTGCAAAGTTAGGCAGGCACCAGGTACATCAAGCTTATACGAACTGGAGCCAAAGCGCAATTGTAGTGCAAAACTTTTTAAAGCGGTGATTCGAGAGCATGAACAGGGAAGCACGGTTTACTACAACCATACATCGATAGGACGCTCGTAGAAAGCACGTGCAGATAGAAAAGACTCCCCACCAAAGTGAGTCCTCAAGTTAAATAATAAAGTTGTGGAAAAACTATGAGCAGCACATGCACGCTAAATACGGGTGTGACCGATTCATTCGATTGTTCACGCATTGGAAGCACGTGTGTGATAACTGAAAGTGCTCACAGCGACGGCGGCATCCATTTTGAAGATTACGGACATGAATGAACAATTACACAATTGAGGCGCTCAATAGCACTTTTAAGAAAAGGTTTCCTCTCCAAATAAAAGAAATACTTGCTTATCTTGATAGCCTGTGCGTCATACCTCCCGCAGCCAGACATCGAGACTGCGTGACAGCGCACCGGTAGCGTGCAGTCACAAATGACCGCGGAAAATAGTACGAAAATTTGGGAGAAGACCACGTATCATAGGTATAGAAGGGTACCACAGCTGAAATCTTCGAATCTGGCAGTTGCTTGCAACACTTTGTACCTGTGCCGTGTACTTTACTACGACGAGATTGAATGTTGCCAACCAAGCTCTCATTTCTTGCTAAATCTAGCGTAGCCGCAAACTTTTTCTTTTAGATTTTGAGTTACTTTGGCACAGTGTGGTGCAATTTAGACCGATTTCGCGTTTTTTGGCGCAACTAGGCGCAGAAAATTGGGTTTGTATCAAAATGGCGCAATTGGCGCAGCTGTCACACCCCTGACGGTGCTTCCTCTTTTCTGGCTCCGCGCCAACTGTGCGCAACTTCGACAAAAACAAAAGGGCTCGTTTTGGCAAAATTCCGGCGGTGTCTTTCAGTTTGATGGCTACGAGAAGAGAGGAAGAAGGAGAGGGAGAGGGTTGACGCATGCCAACGTAGCGCTTCGAACCAATGGGAGCGTCGTACGCATCACCCCCTCCCCTCCTTCTCTCACTGTAGCTGACAAACGAAAGATTCCGCCGGGCTTTCATTAAAACGAGCGTTCTAATGCGAATGCATTAAAAGAATCAAGGCCTAAAAAAAAGAGAGGACAAACAAAAAAACATACTACAGGTGACGACACAAACTGCTCTTTGCTTGAATGAAATTGCAACCACCAATAGACCTTGTGCGAAAATTCCAAAAGGCCGCGAGAAAAGTCCTTGCCCCCACAACATCTACCATATGATACCGAAGAAAGCGAAGGGTAGCACAGTAGCACAGACGCCAGCGCTTGCCTCCAGGGTCGCCTCTGCCATCTGCCACAACTGGCTGCACCTGGCATTTCCGGCATTCTTTTTGGCGCCGCGGGATGGCGCGTTGTGTGATGTCACAACAGAAACAATTATTGTTTGCGTTGCAATTACATGAAAACCAGCATGGAAATTATAACTAGGGTTCCGCATACACGGTATGTACCAATAAACCTCAAAAAGTAATTCCCAAGTTGGTAACATAAAAATTAAAAAAAAAAAAAAAAACCGAATCGAAGCAGTCTTTAGATAAGAAAAATCCAAGCATCACGGAAACATATCTTTTTTGCTGCCTTATTTTATGTTAACACAGCTCTAGCAACTGTCTGCAAGGCTACTTTTTTACTTGGAAATCGCACCCCTTACCTCGTTTTCCTCTTTAATTGGTACTGGGACATTTTCCAAGTATACTGGTCGCACGCATGTTGCCTGGGGGTTAGGGAATCCCATGAGCACTATCTTATATTTTTCAATGCAAGCCCCAATAAATGTTGATTTTTTTTTTTTAACCACACCAAAAAATGACACAGTAAAATCATAAATCGGTGGGAGAGAGCAAACCCCGTGAAAACACACCCTCATTTGAAGGAAAATGAAATCCGGAAAGATGGAACCCTATTCACAAGCTAGCTTACCAAAGGGTCGCACCAAGCTGTCCTTGCCCAAGGTCCGGATGTACTCCCCGCTTTGGAGAACAGGTAGACACACCTGTCGTCCTTCACTGCAAAGCTGCCGTCGTCCAGGGCAACAACCGCCGAGGGCGCCTGAAGCGTACGGTTCCAGCTGAAAGGAAAAATAAATTGACACTGCATACATACTCGGATTAGAACAAAGATACTTCAGGAGGTCCCTCATCTCTCCTATCTCTCCAGCACTGCGTAAAAACCTCAAGTATAATACTTTATTCTGGTTAGTTTTTTTATACATGAGCATTTCGAGACAGCCCCCTACAATCTGCAATAGATATTTTTTGTGACTTTAACACTTTTCGACGAGCAATCAAGCCCCTGGTGTGTGCACAATTTAGACTTTGCTTGTCTTTTTCTGCCTTGTACATTTTTTCTTTCTTTTTTTAATATTCTTATGACAGTGTACTACTTTTAAGGCTAGCGCTGTTTGCAGATACATCATAATAAAGATTATTGCAGTGGCCTTTCACCTTTCTTAACATAGAATATGTTCCTCCTGGGCTCGCCCTGACCGCAGCATATCCGGGAAAATGTAACGAGAAAATGTACATTCATCCTCTGACCCCAAGTCACCATGACCCCTAAGGTACGTAACCTTCAATCCTTATAAATCTGCTAGCAGTGCACAGACAGCAGGAGTGTTATGCATCTGCATACCAAAAAGATATTCTGCATACCAAGGGATTTGTCAATACGACCAAGGTGCTCTTATTTCATCAGGTTACTCAACTTCTTTATGATCATCTCACCTAAGCACCAGGTCTACCCAGACACAATGGCATTGCCATTGATTTATACGGGTAGACCCATTAGCTTAATTTTCGGTGACCTAGCATCCTTGGCAAGACACAGGGAGGGTAGTGACGGTGGTTCTAAAGGCCCATTCACAGACTTGCATTTACTTATGACCTTAAAATCTCTTAAAAGAGAACAGACTGGCACGCTTGCACCGTCTATGAGGTGGCCCTGGAACTACATTTCACTAGAGCGAAGGTATTGAAGTATTTGCGAGATGAAACATATGTGCTATCTATGAAAAACAGTCGTTTACAACATTGCCAAAAGTTTCTCAAGCCAAGAAAGAGAGAATGATGCGGGGAAAAAATAGGAAACAGAATTGACAAGTGTTCCACAGCTACCCAATAGATGGCGCCAGTGTGCTCTCTTGTTGTAAGAGATTTTAACGAGTTTAAAGGTGCATGTTCGTAAACAGTTGCAAGTATATGTGATCTAGCCTTAACCCAAAGATTGTTATAAGTGCTTGTACACCAATCTTATTGCATTACGTACGAGCTGGCACACAAGTAGCGGGAAAAAATTAAGCATGTGGTATGACAAAGCCATGAATGTTATACCGTAATATCTTGCGAGATGCCCCACCCCCAAAAGAAAACCCACCTCTAATTATGGCCTGATTTGCTGTTTTCTTTAAAACACCGAAAGATAGCCCACTCCTCGAAATCATAGTGTTGGGATCATTGATGACCTGGGCGTAAATTCGGCTAGTTAGCTATGGCGGGACATAAGCGAACATTGCTGACTGGGAAGTAGTGTTTCATTGTTTCTCGCCGCGATAGAAAGTTTGACAGAAAAAAAAAAAACATTGTCTAAAAATAGTGTTTTCCTAATATTTTTTGATGTACAACAAAAAGTTAACCCACTCCTTCTTTTCACGATTTTCTCTCCATTTTAGGTGGGCTATCTCTCGGGATATTATGTGTGTGTGTGTGTGTGTGTGTGTGTGTGTGTGTGTGTGTGTGTGTGTATTATATATATATATATATATATATATATATATATATATATATATATATACAGGGTGTTTCACGAAAGGTGGGTAAATTCGATATTGCGAAAACTATGCGTCGCACTAAAAAAGGCTCCTGTCGTTTTGGACCTGGGCCAGGGGCCTATTTAAGAAAATTATTAAAGTCCGAGATAATTATATTTTTAATTATTTTTGCGTAATTAACTTTTTTAATATTGGGTTTAAGGGCATGGTTTCAATTAGAAAATTGCTCAGCGTCATCGAAAACCACTAAATCAAACTGCGGAACGATAGAAGGCACGCGCAGCATTTTACGGCTTTCTGAAAAACCGTACAAATTCGAAAAGTTTTTAGGTTTCGGTTTGTTATCGAAGCGCATCTCAGCCCCGGCGGCAGCGCGCCCCGTGGAGAGATAGTGCATCCAACCTCTGCTGCGCTGTCATCGCGTGACGCAGCAGAGGCTGGTTGCGCTATCTCTCCACGGGGCGCGGTGCCGCCAGGGCTGAGATGCGCTTCGATAACAAACCGAAACCTAAAAACCCGTCGAATTTGTACGGTTTTTCAGAAAGCCGTAAAATGCTGCGCGTGCCTTCTATCGTTCCGCAGTTTGTTGATTTAGTGGTTTTCGATGACGCTGAGCAATTTTATAATTGAAACCATGCCCTTAAACCCAATATTAAAAAAGTTAATTAGTCGAAAATAATTAACAATCTAATTATCCCAGACTTTAGTAATTTTCCTAGATAGGCCCTTGGCCTAGGACCAAAAAGGCGCAAGCCTTTTTTTGTTGCGACGCGTAGTTTTCGCAATATCGAATTTGTCCACCTTTCGTGAAACACCCTGTATGTATGTATCTATATATATATATATATACATATATATTGTCACGACGGTTTATTTTCTGGGTTCTCCAACGTTCTCGTCCTCGATCCCTGTCCCGAGCACCTCCTTCTTCTTCTTCCCTTTTTCTTCGTTGTTACACTCGCCCCCTCCCCCCTATGAATCGATAATGATCGAGTTCATGGACCGAGTTCAGGTGCATGGTGTGTGTGTCTCGATGAGCGTGGGACGTAGTGCTTAAGGTGGCTACGATGTGCCGTGAATGTTGCATTGGTAAGATGGGGACTGCCAGTACAATCACGAACTTGAAATGTCATGGGACCCAGCTGACGAAGAACCTCACAGGGGCCTCTGTAGCGTGGGAGGAACTTTTCAGCCCGGCCTTTCTTTCGAAGGGGTCGGCGTACCAAAACCCAGTCTCCACAACGTACAGGAGGTGGGGGGAATGATGGAGCAGTGCGTTCCTGAGTGCGCACCTGAGCACGCAACATGGAATCGTGAGCTTTCTTTCTCACGGCTTGGAAGCGGCGTCGAGAGCTACTTGTAAAGTGCTCTGCTCTTAGTTTCCAAACGGCATTGTCACCGGATTCGCAGGGCAGAACTGGTGCCCGTCCGTACACTATTTGGAAAGGGGTAAACTCGGTTGTTGATTGTTCAGCAGTGTTCATTGCAAAGGCTGCGTATGACACCAGTTCGTCCCAGTTGTTGTGTTGTTCGTTCACGTAGCTCGCGAGTATGCCACTGATGGTGCGGTTGGCCCGTTCAACAAGACCATTTGTTTGTGGATGGTATGGCGCTGCTTGGGCGTGATGAATACCATGAGCTTCCATTTCGCTCGCAAACCGACGGGAAATGAAAGATGAGGCGCGATCACTCACGATGACGCGAGGTACACCATGCCGAAGAATAACTTGTTGTCGTAAGAACAGCACGATGTGGTCGACCGCGGTGCTTGGAACTGCACGTAACTCTACCCATTTACTTAGGTAATCGATGGCGACGAGAACATACTTGTTACCACTTGGAGCAGGGGAAACGGGCCGAGATGGTCGATGCCGAGAATTTCAAAGGGTGCTTTAGGCAGTGGCACAGGCTGGACGCCACAGTCGATGGTGGGGTTCGCAACTTTCCGTGACTGACATTTAATGCACGACGCTATGTATTCGGCAACGTCTGTGCGAACTCGTGGCCACCAGTAGCGCTCCAAGATCTTCTTTGTAGTTTTGTCTCTTCCTAAATGTCCAGCGGTTAGGTGGTCGTGACACAGGTGGAGCACGGCGGTACGTAACTGCGTGGGCACAAAGGGCAACCAACCTTGCGTTCCGCGGTGGCAGAGGAGCCCGTGACAGACACGATAGGCGCGGCGTAGACGTCGTTCCGCTGTATGAGAAGGAGATCTCAGTCGCGACATAATATCTTGAACTTCTGGGTCTGAAGCTTGAGATTCAGCAAGGTTAAACACAGGGGTGCAAAACTGAACCTCTTCTTTGTTCAGTTCTTCAGCTGGGGCTATCGGATTGCGTGAGAGAAAATCGGCGTCCGTGTGATATTTGCCACCTCGATGACAGATATTCAACTGATACTCTTGGAGTAGTAAAGCCCAGCGAGCAAGCTTGGGGGTAAGGTCTCGTTTCGACTGTAGCCAAAGTAACGCAGAGTTGTCTGTAACGGCTGTGAATCGATGACCATACAAGTAGGGCCGAAAGTGTTGAATAGCCCAGATGAGAGCTAGGCATTCGAGCTCCGATGAATGGTAGCGTTGTTCGGCATCGGTAAGGCGCCGACTGGCGTAAGCGATTACTCGTTGAGATTTGTCGGGGTGTTCTTGGAGTAATACAGCTCCAAGGCCAGTTCCACTGGCGTCGGTGTGAAGAAAAGATGGGAATTCCATGTTAAAATGGGCTAAGATTGGTGCCCGAAGAAGGCTTTCCTTAATGTCGTTGAAGGCACGTTCCTCGTTTATTGTCCATCGCCAAGGGTTGTTTTTACGAAGTAGGAGTGTCAGGGGTGTTGCACGACTGGCGAATTGTGGTATAAACCGGCGAAAATAGGATGCAAAGCCGAGAAAGCTCTTGACCTCTGAAAGCCGGCTTGGTCTTGGATACTTTGACACCGCTTCCAGCTTTGCCGGGTCGGGTTTGATGCCATTCTTGGTGATAACATGACCAAGATAGAGAACTTCTTCAAAACCGAAAAAGCATTTTTGAGGTTTGATTCGTAAGTTCGCTCGTTGTAGTGCGTCAAGAACGAGCTCGAGTCTGCGGTTGTGCTCTTCAAACGTCGTCCCGTATACAATAATGTCGTCAAGATATACCAGTGCCATAGTCCACTTGAGGTGGCCTAGAACTCTATCCATAAGGCGTTGGAAGGTAGCTGGCGCGTTGCAAAGGCCGAATGGTAATCGCGTAAATTGGTAAAGCCCACCAGGAGTTATGAACGCCGATTTTTCGGCATCGTCGGGGTTCAGAGGTACTTGCCAATATCCTGACAAGAGATCAAGGGTTGTGAAGTAACTTGCGCCTTGTAGTCTGTCTAGTGAATCATCAAGGCGAGGTAGGGGATATACGTCCTGTTTCGTGATGCTGTTGACCTTCCTGTAATCAACACAAAAACGGACAGTCCCATCTTTCTTGCGTACCAAGACGACCGGTGACGACCATGGGCTGTTGGATGGTGTGACGATTCCTCTATTAAGCATATCGTCGACCTGTGTTCGGATGACGGCATGCTCTACTGGAGCAAGGCGACGTAAGGATTGGTGAATGGGGGCATGATCGCCCGTATTAATGTTGTGTTCCGCAAGATGTGTGCATCCGAGTTCGTTCGGAGTTAGTGCCACACATGCCCGGTAGGTTGTGATTAGTTCTTTGAGGGATTCAATCTGATGATTGGCGAGGGTTGGACCAAACTGGAACAGATCCCATGGTATTTGTGCGCATTCTTTTGAGGGTTGTTCTGACAATCCTGGTTGGTCGATAGCCGCTGTTAGAAGTTCTGTTGGAGTGAGAGGAAACGACTTGCCGACATAGTGTCCTTGCTGAAGAGTGACTGAGGTATGCCCGAGATTCATCATCAGGATGCTGAAATGACCTCCTATACTTGTAGTCAGCGTTCGAGGTACTGCCACTTCGTAGCCAGGTTTTGAAATCCGGGAAGCCTCACAGACAATGTCACCGTTAAGATGGGGTGGGTTTGACCGCACTTCGATCCACATGGCTGTCTCTGGTTGTAGCACTGTTGTAGCCGCAATATGAATATCCCACGTTTCTTCTTTTTGAACTGAGGATGATTGAAAAAACTTGTGTAGCAGAGTTTCCAATACAGTTGCTCCATAAGATGCAGACGATGCCCAGAGAAGTATGAAGTTACTCCAAAAGAGTCGAAGCAGCAAGAAAAACGCGTAAGATGCCCAGGAAGTCATAATATATGACGCAAAAGCGTCGAAGTAGCGCATACTCGACTTGGTTTGCGCTAGTTGATCTGATGGCATGAGTTACTTGACAGGCAACGTTGAAGGTTTCACAAGAAAATAAGCACGGATTTGCGCACACCAAGTTGTACTTCATCATTCAACCAGGCAACACACACAGTTTGCGAATATACAACAAAGTCTTCAACTGATGTGCGACCATAATACTGTAATATTCAGTTTGCACTTTACTTCAGATTAATATGCTTTCCACGTGAGCAGTCAATAGACTCACTGAGGTAGTCAGACGAACACTTTAATGTCCGATGGATAGAAACGCCTCGACAATATCAACTAACGCATTCACAACTGCTCCAGTGTCAAAAAGTGTGTCCACAACCTCTCAACGTTTTCAACCAGTACAGGATTGTTCATTCTCAATATTGGCGTTTTACGTACCTCAAAGACACCATCGACTTGTCGAGCGTTATCTACATGACGGGAGCAGCGACAACGCACTCAATAAAGCAATTAGAAATACATAACAGCAGTATTATGTTGCGCATTGATCACTATTTTACCTATGCTTACAAGGAATAATGTCCACGCTTACAAGAAAAGAAACGATCAATGCGCAAGAACATGCCGTGTACACTAACTGCACAAGGGGCTGTTTATGAAATTCCTTTAGCTGTAACGCATTTACATTGGACATAACGAGTTGGTGTTTCAATGAGAGATCGCGGGAACATAATCTGATTGGTATGTAAGCAATTGGGTGGTCATCTTGCTGAGCACGTTAAACGATGAGGGTGTAAACGCTATCGAATTTGACGAAGTTCACCAAAGAAAGCAAAGGACAAGACAGATGGGAAATTGTCGAGGCGTTTTTTATCAAAACAGCGGGAGACTAACGTGCGCATGCCGTCGGTGAGTCTCATTGACAAAGAATTATTTTTTCTAATGGTTTTATCTGCAGAAAGGAGCGTAGTATGCATATAATCCTAATGTATAACTATTTTTGTGTCTTTTGTGTTTTAATGTTCGCTGCACGATGGACATATTGCTTGGTTGATGAGGAAAATAAAGCTGTAGTCGTGAAGTGAGCGCCAGATCCTGTTTTACGTGATCCGTTCTTTGTTGATACCTAGTCAAGCGGTTTGCAGTACTATTTGCCTAATCATGTCGAAGTAGCGCATACTCATGACATGCGCTTTGATACTGATGGCAGAGCTTCGTGACAGGCTGTCGAAGGTTTCTCAAGAAAATATGCCGGTTTTGCACACCAGTTGTACCTAAGAATTAAAGTGACATGCACAGCTTGTGAATTACAACAGTCTTCAACTGATGTGCGACCAAAAACTGTAATTCTTACTTTCACTTCTTCCTCCGGTCGGTATGCTTCCAGTCTATCAGCGAGTTAGTAGCACTGGGTAGTCAGAGGACACCTAATGTCCGAGGACAGCGAAAGGACGTATTCAATAGCATTCACAGCTGCTCCAGTGTCAAAAAGTGTGTCCACAACCCCCACGTTTTCAACCAGTACAGGATGGCGGGGAACCGACGTTAACTGGTCTGTGACTGATACGAGGGGCCTTTGAGGAGTTATACCCGGTTCCGCCCCCAAGGACCGGGAGTGGCGTTTCCCGATGTAGCAGGAGCAGCTGAACATTCGGCCGCAAAATGACCATGACGGCCACACCGGTAGCACGACCCAGCGGTATTGTTCCGTGAACGAGCAGACGCAGGCTGAGAGCGCGTGTACTGTGGAATTGGCGATGGTTGTACTGTAACTTCAGGAGGTGCTGCTGGTTGCATGCGGCTGGTCGCCCATTGAGCAGCGCTCATCTCCATGGCATGTCCGAGTGCGGCTCGTATTGTTTCTGGTCTTGCTAGTCTTACAAACTTCTGGACCTCAGGGTTGCCTATGGCATCCACAAACGCGGCTGTGCCGACACGATTCAATGTATCAGACGTTGCGCCCGGGAAGGATTTGTAGGTCAACCGCTCTATACTTGCAGCGAGTTCTGGAAAACTCTCGTTTGCTTGTTGGCGCCGCGAACGTAATTCTGCATAGAATGCTTGCTGCAGATGTTCATCACCGAAACGATCGCGCAAGCTCGTGATCAATGCTGCGTAAGTGAGCCGGGTTCCTTGGAGCGCATGAAGAACGCTGAGGGCAGGGCCATCTAGTTGCGCGATGACAGCGCGTGCCTTCTCGTCTTCAGTCCAGTGGTTTGCATCGGAAATGATGTCAACCTGCTGTAAATATAGATCCAAGGGTGTTTCGCCATTAAATGGCTTTAACTTGAGACGGGGTTGACCAGAAGATGTTGTCGGGTGGCTCGTGAAAGGAGTCTGCTCAGCTGCGAAGACAGTTGGTTGCGCTGTTTGCTGAAGCGTCTCCAGAGCAGCTACTCGACGGTAGATGTCGGCATTACTTGCGGTTAGAAGGTCCGAAGATTGCTGCGTAGCGGCCATGATTGTTTGAGTCTGCAGTTCCAACAGCCTTTGCAGCGTCTCCAATGTCACCGCTGTCGTCGGAATGTCGGTTGGTGCGGCCACCGATTGTGAAGCGGTTTCCTCTGGCTGCTGGGCCTGGGAGGGTGGCGCACCGGAAGGCGTCCCTTGTACCGGCAACGGACCTTGTCGGGTCTCGGTCGGCATCCCACCGCTGCCACCAATTTGTCACGGTTTATTTTCTGGGTTCTCCAACGTTCTCGTCCTCGATCCCTGTCCCGAGCACCTCTTCTTCTTCTTCCCTTTTTCTTCGCTGCTACATATATATATATATATATATACCGGGTGTTATTTTTTATTCGAAACAGATTTATTTAAAAAAAGCCGTGAAAGTTACACTTATGCTGCTTGTGGAGGTGAGTTATACGGCCAGGGGGACATATTATAGGGGGCTAATCGTAACGATCAATTGGTCAATTCATTAAAATTCGTTAATTAACTTTTTAATTAATTAAAATAGACATATGGTTCCAATTAGAAACTTGCACAGCGTCACCGAAAACCACTATATCAGTCATTTTCAGTAATACTTGGAGCGCGTGACAAGCGTAGTAGTGCACTAAAGTTACGACTCGTGGAGCAGGTACAAGGCTGGGGCTAGATAAGAGACGGAAAAATCGCGCGGGCGCCTTACCGCAACCGCTAGCTTTGTACCTGCTCCACCAGTGGTAACTTTAGTGCACTACTACGCTTCTCACGCGTTCAAAGTCTTTCTGAAAATGACTGATTTAGGGCTTTTTGATGACGCTGAGCAAGTTTCTAATTGGAACCATATGTCTATTTTCATTAATTAAAAAGTTAATTATCGAATTTTAGTTAATTAGCCAACTGATCGTTACGATTAGCCCCCTATAATATGTCCCCCTGGCCGTATAACTCACCTCCACAAGCAGCATAAGTGTAACTTTCACGGCTTTATTTAAATAAATCTGTTTCGAATAAAAAATAACACCCGATATATATATATATATATATATATAATGCACATCAGAGATTCAGTCCTAAACAATACTCAGCAAAAGTAAATTGTTGGATGATTTGTTTCTGTTTCAAGAACAACTGACTACAAAAAAATAGGATCTAATCAGTGAGCAACAACTTTCCAAAATCTATCCACTTGTGGTGGGGTCCAAAGTGGAAATTTGAAAGAAAGTGGAGGGCTCATTTGTGAGCAATTTGAATTTACACCTTATCAATCAATGGCACAAAAAGTTGTTTTATGAACGGACATGCTTTTACGTACGCAGTGTGGCCTTGCACAGGGGTCTTCCTTCGGCATTAAATATGATGACTCTGTGATTCCCGGTGTCACCCACAATGATGTTGCCCCCGCTGGTGGCGGTGACACCAATCGGGAAGTTGAGGTAGTCATTTTTGCTGCATGCCTTGAACTCCAGAACGAGATCTGCACTCACAGTGCCTGCAAGAGAGACTTGTAGTCAATAAGCACATGATTAGCTCTCACTGGGCTACCGTGCACAGGGAAATGACTGCTCACTCCATTTCAGCTCGACGTGAACTGCTGCATAAACCGAGTGAAGGACGCATCACAATATGGCACTCCTCGTCGGTGCATGCGTGTCGGAGCGAAAGCTCAAAGCAGGAGGAATTAGGCCTCGGGAATATGATGCGACTTCACACTTTCTGTATGTCTGTCCCACTTCTCAATTGTTTTATTTTGCGTAAAAGCAAAGTAGGGCGACATTGTTGTAAAATGTCATTTTGCAATGTAAAATAAAGATGAGACTTGGAAAATAAAACAAGCTATGCAAGGATAGTAAAAACAAGAATTTTATTGGTTCAGTGCAAAAATAAATCGATTACAAAGGAACAATTAAGGAGCTAAACCTACCTACGACTTACAGTTCACCAGTACACAACATTTACTCCATAAAACTTTTCTGTCATTATTAAGGATAATCCGCCGTTCCACATTAATAGCATTTGCAAGAAGAATGCTCGAGGAGGTCACATCTTCAGTAGTCATTATACATACAGAAGAATGGTCCCTCGAATTGAAGAATAACTAACTACAGAAGGCACTTCTACCAAATCCCCACTTCAAGAACTGCAAAGTAAATGAGCAACCTGTTTAAAGATTACATTACTTTACTCGTTCGAAGACTGACCTCTGAAACAGAAAAGTGATTGGGACATATGTGCTTTAGAGGAGGCAAGTCCAGAACGAAGACAACACCCTCGCTGCATAGCACCACCTACAAAAAGGCTCCCAATGAGCGGTGCAATGTGTAAAATCGTGTAGCAGAATGAAGCACCCAACTCACATGTGCACTTCAGAGCCCAAACTTCATAAGTCTTAATTAATGTGCATTACCTTAGAAGCGAAAACCCACCTGAAAGTTTGGTGAAAGATTTCGCTCTGGGGCTCCTGATCACCTTCTCCTGCGCAACTCCGTCCGAAACTGACAGAGTTGCTTCACTAGAAAAAGAGAGAGTACGCCGACCAGAGAGCTCCATGTTACAGGCCGGTACAGGCGTAGAAGTCAGTTTGAAAGAGTTGGTACTTTCGACAGGTGACCCTACTGTAGCCACTTCCGAGTTGCAGGCTCCTCGTGCTTCAGGTAACGTTACCTGCTTCACTGTTGTCATCTGCGCTGGCTGACTGTGAGTATGTACTTCCTCCTCAGCCTCTGGTTTCTGAATTATTGAGAGCTTCGTGTCATAAAAGTGTTGCGGCTGAACGAAAGCTTCCTCCTGACCTTGCGCCACCTCCTCGTGATCAAGTGCAGACTCCCCTTTCCTGGCCGTCCTTTTCTTGACACAGGATTGAGAATGTTTGGGCAAGGTTACCTCCACGCAAGACTGAGAGAGCTCAGGCAAGGTAACTTCCACGCGAGACTGAGCGAGTTCAAATGGGAACCCGGAGTCCTCGCCTCGAATATCGGACCGAGAGAGTTCAGGCAGCAACACAGAATCCCCGTTTCGAATACTGATGACGACGGGGCTTCCGCTGATGTTCTGACCGTATACCTTGACACAAACAAGGAAGGAACCTTCTTCGCAGGCCCTAAATTCCAGCATGTAGCAGCCATTCCCAAGGTCACAGTGCTTGAATCTAATGTCGTTGTTGGCCGCGTCCTTCACGAGGACGGTGAGGAACTTGAAGAGTACCGGGTCATAGTCCAAGCTACACATGTAGTAAACCCTCACTGTGTCGCCTGTGTTGCTAACACGAGCACTGTAATCATCAACAAAGTGCAAATGGTCCGGCTTCGCTTCGCAGGCGTTGATGTAGGCAAAAGAAGTGCACTTGAAGTCGCTCACTTTGAGGCAATCTAGACTGAGTAGCGATTTGACCACTGTCGAGCTGAAGAAATGCAGGGGGTTCAGAGAAAGGCTACAAGACTGGACCTTTTCTTCCAACTTCTTCAGCTCGACCAGCTTTATCTCGAAGGCAGTGTCAAGTTGTTTAAAGAGCTCCTGCTGCAGGTCAGCCACTTCCTGCTTGATTTGGACATAGGCTTCATCTTTCTGGATGTAGAGCATCTTTCGTAGGCTCCGTAGGTGGCGACTGCCATCATCATCTTCACTCATGCTTGCACTGTCTTGCCAGGAACCTAAAAATTAATTGAGTTTTTTTTAGTGATCTGAAGACTACTGATGTCCTAAGAAAGAAGTAGGAAATCAGTTTACCTCAGTGAAAGACTGAGCATTAATTTATGACGATCGTGTATCTATGATGTGCAACTGAAATCTCAGTTACATGGTGGTCATGCTGAAATGTGCTTTTATCAGGTTGCAAGCACATTAGCTAAGACTCAAATCTGTCAGTTGATGGTTCACGCGACCGCACCTAACCCAGAACCACCGAAATGGTGTTTGAGAATGCCTCCATTGCACCCAACAGCATGTAAACTAATGCTTTGAAGGCACTTGAGAAGGCACGCAAAAACTGCCGAGCTTGAGTATCACCTTAGAGCGGTAAACCGGAACCCACAGCCTGCAGCGGAAATGGCAACCCCCGGTTGCCGTCATCTTGCCTGTTTGCCATAGTGATCATGTGACGTCAAGATGGCTGTGCCCGTAGGTGGGCCAGATCAGATTGGCCAGATCATGGTCAGCAGATGGGCCCTCTGGGGCTGTGTTCCAATCTTACTCGATAGGATCCGAGTTACTCCGGCAGATCATGTCACGTGACAAGACAGATAGAGCAACTGGACGTGAGTGGGTTTTCGAACGCCAAGGTACAGAATCCTTACCCTAAAGTGAGATTGATTAAATTTTGGAACACAACCCTGCTGACCGCGATCTGGCCAATCGGATTTGGCGCACCTCTGGGTGCAGCCATCTTAACGTTGAGTGATCACTAATGTGGCAAATGGGGAAGAAAGTGGCAACCGGGGGATGGGGGTGCCATTTTTGGCCACTGGTTTACCGCTCTAAGTTTACTCAAGCTCGTTGGCAAAAACCAGTTTCTCAATGTATCGCGCTGCAATTTACTATGGAGGAGGAAACAAATAATAAAAGTTTAGGATTAAAAAAAAAAATTTCTGGGCAACCTACACTGCTATTTTGCAGAAGACGCACGTGTAGAAAGAAGTGGCGCCGACAGATGGCATACGCCACGTCGAGGCAGCGTCGGTTGATTGGGGTTGATAGCAGACAATCTCGCAAAAGAATTTGAATCGGCAGGCGCACCCTCGACGCAGTGTATGCCATTATGTCAGCAGCACTTCTCTCTATGCGTGCATCGTCTGCAAAGTGGCGGCATAGATTGCCCAGGACAGGTTTTCGCTTTTTTTTACTTTGAAGTTCTTTCTTTGATTTTTTCACTGTACACTTCCACCACCTGCTTGCACCTCTAAATTGCAGCGCGATACGCTAAGAAGCCGATTTTTGATGGCCGTCTAAAATGCCTTGAAAGCGTTCGTTTACATGCTGTATAACAAACGCTGAAGAGCATCACAAGTAGTTGAGGGACATCAGAGAAATTGGCCTTAATCAGGAAATAATTATCATAGGAGACATGAATGCCCACTTACAAAAGTTTGACGGATTCACAGATACAACTGGAAAGTTGGTAGAAGATTTCTGTGATACCATGGACCTAGTGTTAGTTAATGCACAAGTAAAATGCGACGGGAAATAGTAATGTGGGAGCGAGACAACTCACACTCAACAATAGACTATTGCCTCATGTCCCTTAAACTGTATGACAGGCTAGCAAATATCAAATAGATAAGGAAGGTACAAAAAGCAAAGGGAGCGACCACAAAAGAATTAAGATTAAATTTGGCACATCCGAACCAGAACAACAAGCTCAGGAACGAACGGGTAAGCCGAAACTAAGTGAACCTCAAATACAAGTATGTAAAAGTATTGTGAACATAGTATCGAAACAGCCAGAAAGAGAATGGGCGTATGAGGATCTAATAGGAATCTTTAAAAGAGAATTAGAGAAGCATCAAATTAAACAAGGAGGAAAGCAAAAACAAAGACACAAACCAAAAAGCTGGTGGGATAAGGAGGTCAAAGCAGCCATATTGCAGCACCAAGAGGCATCTAGGGAACATAGGTTGGCAAAGAAAAGGGAGCCTTGCCAGCTGAAGTAGCATCAAAATGGGAGAACTTCCAAGAGCAAAAAAGATAGACCTCAGCTTTAATACAGGCCAAAATGTGCGGAGTGCAGGAGTGCAGTGGATGATGGAAATAAATAAAAAGATAGGAATGCGGCAAAAAGGTTTTGGGAGCACATTTAAGCACAGGGGAGAAAGACTGAGGGTTTCCAACACGCACTGACCACACAGGAGGGGAGAAGAGTAGAGGGGAAGAGGCACAGGAATATATCAGGCAAAAAATCGAAGAGGCCTTCTCCCCTCCAGCTTAAGCAGACGGGGACAGTGGATAGCACTAACAGCGGCAGTGTAGAGGAGGAGCAGAATTGTATAACAATGGAGACAACCACAAAAGAATGGGATAAGGCAGAAAGTAAGGTTCCAGCGGGTACAGCGATAGGCCCAGACGACATAGCCATGGAACTCATTAGGACACTAGGGAAAACAAGCAAATGAAAGTTATGGCATGTGATTATCAAATAATTATGAGAGGAGAGGTACCCAATAATTGGGTATAAGGAGCGTACAATAATGTGAGCTAGGAGAAACTCGGGTCAGATGAAGAAGTATAACCTAGATGCAAATTTGGTTATGTTTCTTGAGCAGGTGTACACAGACAATAAGGTAGTTATAATGGCATGGAGTGAGTAGAAATTACACAACCTACAGCAATAAAAAGAGGGCTCAGGCAGGGCTGTACACTGTCTCCTCTACTCTTCATGATATATCTCAATGAAATGGAAAAGAAATTAGAGCAGAGCAACTTCGGTTTTGATGTGAGTTATATGGAAGGAGGGAGAAATTTAGTACAGTGAATACCAGAATTGATGTATGCGGACGACATAGTACTTATGGCAGATAACCAGGATACATTACAGGAACTAGCTGGAATACTGTAAAACCCTTCATTTTTGCGGCCCCTATTTTTCATGAATCGGTCACAGAGGACATAATCGTGGCACTAAATTTCTCAAATTCCAGACGCCTCCATTGAAACTGTTACAAATCAAAATTTTGGCGTGCCCTTAAATTTTGCAAATTTTTCAATTCACGGAAATTAAGGGCTCACGAAAATTAAAGATTTTACAGCATGTGGAGAGGAAGGGAACACCTTGGGCATGAGTTTTAGTAGTGACAAGTCTTGAGTAATGGTGTTTAAGGGGGCACACTACCTTGAATTGACCTTTTTTCAAAAAAATTCATATTCAGAACTGAAGAGTTTTGGCATGCATGGATAACAAGGAACACTCTCACAAAGTCTTGTCAATGTGCACTGACAAACAATGTCAAAAATAATTATTCTTTGTATGTTGGTGAGGTGTGCTGCACTGCATAGCACTCGTCATCCACAAGTGAAAATAGCTGAAAGCAATGTCAGTATATCAGAAAAAGTTTGAGGAAGACATCACCTACACTGCTGGAAAGAATTTCTGACATATAAAATGCAAAAAGAAATTTTTAAAACATCATTTTGAAACTTCAAGTGCATTTATCTCAGCTTCACTTTTGGCAGCAAATCCCACCTTAATAGAACTATTGTTTCAGCATGAAACTACCGAGAGACGTAATTTTTGCAGATTATATGCCGAAATTTTATCGAGCCGGTTACTATGAACTTAGATTTTGCATTTCCATGTTCCTTTATTATGAAAAATTGTAATTTGCAAAACTTGGCAAATGCTAAAAAAAAAAGCTTTCATAATTTTTTTTTTATTTGAAATTTACATATTTTCTGAGATTTCTTTTCATAGTAACCGGCAACAAGTATTCCAGTATGCATTCCACCAGAAAAATACGTGGTGATCAACACCATTTCTCAACGATAGATTCATTGAGCAGATTCCATACAAAGCTAAGTTCTGGGGGTATAGTACCTCATAAAATTGGTTCTCAGGGCTGAAACTTTGCATGCCCTCCTTCTATATGGCTACAAGCACCACCTGGAACATTTCACGCCGATTGAGTGAGCAGTTCAAAAGTAGACATGCCCAAGTAGTGTCCCCCCTTAAAGACGAAAAGAGGGAACACCTGAGGATACAAGACACTGTAATAGACCATGTAGGAAAAGACAAATATCTGGGAGTCTGGCTCAATGAGGGAAGGTAATGTCTAGAGGAACACGAGAATATAATTAGAAAAGGGAAAGAAATTCATCTATTATGACGCTCAAGGAACTATGAAACTATAATAGATATGAGGTGGTCAGAGGTATATAAAGAGGAGTGATGGTACCAGGACTGTCATGGGGTACTGTGCATGAAATAAGAGGTTCAATCAAGATTAGAAATTCGACAAAAAAGCGCAGGCAGATTAGCACTGGGAGCACATGGAAAGGTAACAAATGAAGGTGTACAGGGGGACATGGGCTGGTTGTCTTTTAAGAGCAGGAAGGCAATTAGTAAGTTCAAATTTGAACAAAGGTTGACCGAAATGGATGATACACGGTGGGCACGGAAGGTATTCAAGTATCTATACATGAAAATTTTAAACACAAAATGGACTAACCAAACCCGAAAGCTTACATTTAAATACCTACAC
>JAZHYW010046030.1:0-30599 GCA_037355805.1 Ixodes ricinus | reverse complement strand
GCCTATTTTGGGTGCAAAATATGTCCTCGAAGAAAACTTCATTTGCAGATAAAGTAGTGAAGGTCTCAAAGAAGCATGTGAAAGATCTCAGCAACTAAGGAATTACAGCAAAAGCGAGTGCTATTCACAGGCAAGGTCGAAAAGCAGCAAGGCAATCTGGGCATCCACAACATGTCAAAAGGACTTCTCAGGTGACCAAGATGACATTATGTAAATGCTTGAGCTGTGAGACAACATAGTACCCTCCCCAAAAATGCCCAGCCTACAACCCCAAGACAGCTGCGAATAGGAGGTGCCTCAGCCGGCTGCAAGTCAGTGCAGCTGGTGAACAAAAAGGGAAACTTTGGGCAGGCCATGCTGCCGAACAATTTAACACAAGTGCTGAAAGTTCAACTGGGCACTCAGACGAATCAAGCTCAAAAGCGGATCCAATGACTGCACCTGCAAATCAACCCAGAGTTGCTAAAATTCTTCAAAAGATGGTGCCACCTACAGAGCTAAACTTCATCACCTAGTCAGTAAGGCCGTAAGAACTACAGCTGTTAAAATTTTGTCAGTTTGTCAGCTTTTCTGCAAAAAAAAAATAGAAAAGGAAGCTGCTGCTTGCACAGTGTTCAACCTACTCTGACAAGTAAAGCACCCTAAAGTGAATTCTCAGGCTGATGAAACAGTTTAAAGGAATACTAAGTGAATCTCCCGGTGTCTTTGGGCGCATAGGCCAACTACCGGGAGTGTGTAGTATTCATCTGCATGAATGCTATGTGCAGATGCCGGGTTTTCTGGTTCAGTACATATACATTGCTAAGTCTTTCCGGTTCATTCTACATTCAGCCCCCTGCTTTCGTACACCCCATGTATATATGTACATTGCTATAGTCTTTCCTCCCACTGGAAGCCAAAGCTATGAGATGACCATTTCCAATCCTGTGCCTTGGAAGACTTCTCTGGTTATACACAAATCCACATGTGACAAGTTAGGAGAATGGGATTGGCAGCTTGTATCTCTAGCCTCTAGTCAAAAGTGAGAACAGAGTAGACAGGTGAATTTTTCACTGTTCATAATTTTTTCCCGATATTTTTGAAGTGGTACACTGAAAATCCAATATCTCACTGTAAATCTTTCTTCTAGAGCAGGGGTGTCAAACTGAATTTCTGCAGGAAACCAGATTGACAAGCAACCAATCGATGCACAGGGACCTGAACCCTTACCTATCTAACCGACACCTACAACTGCCCCCCAACTTGGCAAATTTGCAACCTCTAATGAACTCTGAACAGTACATCATCAAAAGTACTAGAGAATTAGGGGTGCGGAACCCACTGGTTTGGTTTTTTTACTGTGCAGACAAGAACAGCAGTGTGTTAATCCTTGCAGTGGCTGTCCCCAAATTCTAGAACCTACACGTTACTCTCACCGGAAAAAAATGTTGACGACAAAGGCAAAGACTTCCAACAAGAATAATAAGAAAAACCTATTCACAGTGTGGTATACCTATACGGAAAGTTGGGAAACGGTGGATGGCACGTCGATTTGTGCAGCACCTGCGACCCCCACCTGAATGCGGTTGTTCTTGCTGTCCCCTATGAAGAGGCCCTTATCGGATGCAGAGATTCCGGAAGGCTCACAAAAGGCACCTGGTTCTTTGCCCTTCTTGCCAAATATGCTGGTCCCCTCACCGTTCATGTTGGTCTTGTACATGTGGCTTAGCCCTGCCGTAAATGACAAGTAAAAATAAATTACCTATATGCCTGAGTAAAGAAAGTGTATTTTTAATAAAAAAAAAACAAAAAACAAAACACTGTTAGGAAACCAAAGTAATCAAGCATAAGAGGAAACTTGTCTCAAATTTCTAGATTTCGGGGTTACAACCACTTTTTGCATACTAAGTCAACATTCTTTAATTGTAGGGTAGAGCTTTCATGAAATAGGGTATAAACAGACAGATAGCTGGGATCAAACTGAAACCACAAGCTCGACCAGAAAACAGTTCCAGCAGTTGTCTTAGATTATAGTGGGCAAGTACGGTGGGCTCCACGAAAATTATGAAATTTCACCTGGTCTGACTTGGGCAGCAGCTGATACATTGGAAGTCAGCATTTAAATAATGCTAGTAGTACAAATTTTAGTAGAGATCTCGAGCCAATTTGATCTAGTATAACAGTTATCCCCCTTGCTTCACGAAAGCAATCTTGACTCCTTGTCCTGGTCCAAACCTTGAGACAACTTGTCCTTCAATTGACAAACTTTGCCTTTTTCTTGAAAGGCTGAAAAAAAACACTGAACCTAGGAAGAAAAAAACAACTTTTATACCTGGTTAGGACATGCATGTCTCAAAATAAACGTTTGTCAAAAGAAAATTTTTTTCCCAATATTTATGCTACAATACGACGTCTTCGATTTGCAGGAAAAACCGAAATTATACCCCTGTGGGATGATGATGATAGTGTTTGTACTCAACCA
The DNA here is from genome assembly GCA_037355805.1 of Ixodes ricinus. Taxonomy (NCBI): domain Eukaryota; kingdom Metazoa; phylum Arthropoda; class Arachnida; order Ixodida; family Ixodidae; genus Ixodes; species Ixodes ricinus. The sequence goes on along the minus strand of JAZHYW010046030.1, from coordinate 28,138 downwards.
GTGTGCGCTCAGAGTTTGCTGGACCTCAGAGCGCACGCTATACTCTGTTTCACCTTATGATGTACCACAGGAAAGGCTACAAGCCGAGCTCCTTGCTCTGGGGCACATCTTGGCAGCACAAGCTCTCGTGACTTAAGAGCGGCTGTCAACAGTTATGAGCTCGCGCAATTCTAGCCTTCGCTGTGGCTATAACATACATTGTTGAAATCGAAGTACACATGGGCATTGCAAACGTGCAGCGTTCATCATCTCTTCCTCCATACTGGTGGCCAAGACCTGGCTGTTATAGCTTCAGTTTCATAGCCTGCTATGTCACGGCTGAGTTCCGACATTATGTGCTAAAGCTGGAAGCGCGAGCACGGACAAGCTCCGTGCCTTCAGGCTTTGCTCGAGCGTCGCGCAGCTTGGGCAGAAACGCAAAAAGCGCTGGTCCTCGCGCTTTCAGCTTTAATGAAGCTATAACTCTAGCTATAAATGAAGCTGTGCTCACTCAGCTTTCCGCTCGCTCGCGACGCTCTGTGTACTGCTCGTAGAATATGCAGCAGTAAAGGCTACGCTCGAGGAAGTTCGGCCACCAGAAAGGAGGACCAAATTACGTCAGTGCAGACCTATGTGACTAGTCGGGTACAAACACTATCATCATCATCCCACAGGGGTACAATTTCGGTTTTTCCCGCAAATCAAAAATGTTGTATTGTAGCATAAATATTGGGCAAACATATTTCTTTTCGATAAAGATTTATTTTGAGACATGCCTGTTCTTATCAGGAAGAAAATTTTTTTTTCTTCTTCTAATTTTGTGTTTTTTTAAGTTACACATTTATTTATTTATTTTTTCGTTCAAAGTACATTATTGGGCAGGAGATAGAACTATAGGGGCGCTCTGATCCGTTTGTTTTCCCCACACTCGGTGTTTACTCAACACAAGGCCTGTGTGCATGCATACAGGCCTTATGGGCATGTCCATGTCATCTTCTACAATAGAGCGCAGGGCACAGTTTAATGCAAAAAATACTAACAATCAACAAAGCGACGTTAGGTGCCGGATCTATCCTCAGAGAATGCGAGTTTGACCCACTTCAGCTTTTGTGCTGAGCTGGGACCGTGCATGCTGCATTGTTCATGCAGGCCGGAGTGGAAACAAAAGAGCCCCTCCTCCCCTCACCGGAGAACACGAACATCAGCCGACGCTGACGCCGCGTTCGATTATGTCGGCCGAGCGCTGAGTCATTGTATTTGTTGTCCCCATCCGTGTAGTTCTAAAGTTAACCGCTTGGGGCATCACGGTCGCTCCTCCTCCCCAATAGGCTCACGTAGAGCACTGACAACTCTGAAGTAGGCATACAAGCAGGCAACAGTGAGCGCCACATACCGAGATCTGCCACAAATGCGAAGTCTCCGTGAACGTCGAGAAACCTGCACTTGGAGCCGGCCGGCGCGGCGAGGCTGGAGCGGAGAGTACACCGCGGAGGCCTCGAAGTCACCGGTTGCACTAAAACGCCACAGCTTGGCGGGGGTGGCGAGGGACAGGGTCACCAGCTCATTTCCTCCGCAAGCGGCCAGGCCTTGCACGGCAAGAATGACGGCGCACAATTAACGATAGTCCTAAAGAACTGAATCACGTCACCAGAACACACACACCCCCAACACAAACACACCAACCCTGCGCCATAACTAGTTTGTTCAACATACTCCACACCCTACGATAAAGTTGAGCACACATCTTACAAACTATAGGTTATAACAGACAGCTTACAGAAAATCAATGAGAAGACTGCGCCGATGGGACAATCTGCCTATAATCATTTTTCAAAGCATCTTACAGCTGCTATGAACGCTTCATGTTCCCAGGAAACTAACTGTAAAAAGTGAATCAGTGGAAAAGACAAAGCACCACAAACAATGAACCTGGTTTTCCTTGCGAAATTGCTCACGGGGAGAAAAGAAAAAGGAGTGAAAGAAAGGATCTACACAGCATTGCTTTCCATCCTTCTTTTAACGAAGTATGTGTGGCCAAATCCTATCAGTTTCCAGTAACGCACTCTCGAAACGGATGGGCGTCAGATGAGCGCTGAGTCATCGTCCAGCTGCAACTTGTATTTTCACCGGCTGAATGCAAGTTCTAGCCGAACGCTGACGCACCAGTTGTGTACAGTCCGTGCCCTGCGCCGGCCCCGGAAGGTGATGTAAAAATTGGACGTTTACAATTTTCTGTAACGCCGAATTAGAGCGCAGCTCTTGAGGAGGAGGAGGAGAGGGTATGTCCCTCTTCCTTCCCCTCTAAATTTAGTGGGGAAAATTTTCCGCTAAATTTAGCGGAAATATTTTACCCTCGTGACGTCACGTGCGATGTCACACGTGTCGTCGCACGTGATGTCACGAGGGTAAATTTAGCGGGAATATTTTTCCGCCAAATTTAGTGGGAACATTTCTCTGCTAATTTTAGCGGAAATATTGGCAATGTTAGATGAGTGTGACGTCACACATCACGTGTTTCCTACAATGACGTCACACGTGACGTCACGAGGGTAACCCTCGTGAGGGTAACCCTCGGGACCTTCTTGAGGGTAACCCTCGTGAGGGTAACCCTTGTGAGGATAACCCTCGTGAGAGTAACCTTCGTAACCCTCACGAGGGTAACCCTTGTGACGTCATTATGGAAAACTCCCCATAATGCCAACGCGTGATTACACCGACTACGACGGCGTCGCCGCTCAAGCCGGAAATGGGCGCCCAAGAGCTGCGCTTTAAAAAAAAAGAAGTAACCTTGAAAGCACTCTCACGTGCCTGGATAACCGGGTTTCCTCTGTGGCAAAGATGCCCGGTGCCTGGGACGAACCATACGAAAGAGCAAAGGCCACAATAGCGCTTGTTTGTTTCATAAGGGTAGTGCATGTTACCATGAAACTAATGTCATCTTCATTCATTCACAAGTGCCAAGACGAGCGGCCTCAGCTGGGGCCACGCCCTACGCACTGTTCCTGATCGAGCTAGTGACATGTTCGCAGGGCTCGTAGCTCACCACCAATCTCTTGCAGTCTTCACTTGTAAACAAGTAAATAGGCCACCACGTAACACTAGCGACGAGGATAAACCTGGATGGTTCAGCGAGGATGGCGCAAGGTCGAATTCCGGACTACACTCCTGGTACGAGTTGGACGTCCTGGAAGGAACGGCTCAAATTCTATTTCGAGGCCAACGACGTCACAGAGCCGTCAAAGAAACGAGCGCTACTCTTTAGCCTATGTAGGAAGGAAACCTACGGCAAGGTTCGTGGTTTACTTCACCCACAAGTGCCATCTGAGGTCTCCTACAACAAAATTATGCAACGTCTATCCAGAACTACTCGAGAGATGGCGATTTCACTAACGGGATTGGGAGCCTCACGAAACCATTCCCAAATACGTCGATGCTCTGTGAGCTCTGGCAAAAGATTGCAACTTCGGCACAACAACGGTCATGACCGTGGCACCTGCCACGACAACCGCACAAGCGCCGAGCGGCTCCACTACCCAACAGTCGGCAAGTGGCGCCGGGAGCACCATGTAGCAAGCATCGGTGGCACATTTAGTAACATCTACAGTTCTACCACTGGAAGTTATGCTACGCGACCACTTCATATGTGGCCTTGGAGACGTTCACCTCCAGCAACGATTACTCTCCAAAAGAACCATTACTTTCCAGAAAGGGTTTGACTTGACTAAGGCAATGGAATCAACAACAACCCCGTCAATCAAAAATGAGAGACAATGTCGACAAGATCCATCAAAGCTCCTCCAAACAATGCGATACTGGATCAACGGCAAAGCCGAAAAACCAGGTCCAAAATCCTTGCTACAAGTGCAACAACGATAATCATAGACAGGAGGACTGTCGCTATCACAAGAGCACCTGCAAGTACTGCAGAAAGATTGGTCATCTTGAGAAGGCTTGCATCTCAAAGAAGAGACAAGGACAAAGCAAGAAGACTCATTAAGTGAGTGAGTCAAGTGCGGACCATGATGCAGGACTTTACACCCTCTACAAAACGTAAGAGAGGTCACCCAGTCGACCCCATTTTCAGATTACCCTCACCATCGATGGTAAAACATTGCAAATGGAAGTCAACACGGGAGCAGCAATCACGCTCATCAGTGAAGTAAACTTCCGCAGACTATGGAACAGCAAAACTATGGTCTGAAGAGAACCAAGTGTACACTTGGTCAGGACAAAGGCTGCCAGTTCTCGGCAAAATTCAGATAAACGTCCTGAAAACAACCGCCGCAAGAACGCAGCCATTCAACCTCATTCTATGTGTTGTAAAAGAACAAGGAGCAAGTCTCCTCGGCAGGGACTGCATTGTACCATTGGACATTTCCCTCTCTGGAGTGAATGCCATGACCTCCACCTCACTGCAGAACGTCTTGGATAGATACCAAGATCTTTTCACCGAACTGCAGAATGGCATAAAGGGTCACCCATATCTATTCCAATGCAGCCGGACGCTCCACCCAAGCAATGCAGCCAGACGCACCACCCAAGTTCCTGAAGCACTGTCCAGTTCCATTCGCTATCCGGGATTCTGTGCTGAATGAGCTGGATCACTTGGAAGAACAAGGAATAATAGAACCTGTCCTATCTTCTGAGTGGGCAACTCCAGCAGTGGTAGTGAGGAAGAAGGATGGATCGCTAAGACTTTGCAATGATTACCACAGCATAATCGACGCATCTGTCAAGCCCGGGACCTACCCACTACCGACTGTACCAGAGCTCCTTACTACAATCAGTGGAGGAAGCACTTTTCAAAAATTGACTTGGCACAATATGATCAAGGGACTGTACCCAGTCAAGCGTCTACACTTCGACGCATCTGTAGCCCCGGCTATTTTTTAAAAATTTATTGACGTATGCCTTGCTCGGCTACTGGGCGTCGCAACATACCTTGACGACATCCTCATCACTGGCTCCACCAAGGGCCAGGGCTTGGAGCAACTCGAAGCAGTTCTGCGACGTTTGAGTCAAGTAGACATCAAGGTCAAGAAAGAAAAGTGCCATTTCGATATGTCGGAGGTTGAGTTCATCGGATAACGAGTGGACGCTGCAGGCATCCGGCCGACACAAGAAAAAGTCAAAGCGATTGCAGAAGCGCCAGAGCCAAAAGATACGTTGGAAATACAATCATTTCTTGGAATGATTCCCTTTTACAACCGATTCGTCAGACACCGAGCAACTGTGGCTGAAAGCTTGTATCACTTGCTGGACAAAAATGTGCCATGAAAATGGGACTCCCGACACGACGAGGACTACCAAGTGCTGAAGGACTTGCTCTCATCAGCAGATCCCCTGGTGCACTATGATCCTGACAAGCCGTCTTTAATAAGGAATTCGTGGGACAACCGAAGTGGATAGAAGCTAAGGTGCTCCAGGTTGGCTCCCAATCATTTGAAGTAACGACTTCAGATAGAACAATACAAAGAAGGCACATCAACAACATGTGAAGTCGGTTAGCCCAACATTCGGACCATTTCAGTTCAACATTGTCTCAAAATTCAAGTTATCCAGTTTTCGACTCGGATCCCGTTGAAATAAAAGATGTACGGTATGTGCCTCAAGCCAACCATCTTCAGAGACGGAATCCTCAACGGTGAACACCTCTGGCACGTTTACACTTCCAGAGCCTATACCAATCGGTCAGAGGAAAGGGCTCTACCATGCCAAATACTGAACTGACATCAGAAAGTTCTCCTGAACCATCCTCCTCGTCTGTTCCGGTTGCACTAACCCAGAACATGCACCCCACAGCGAGCAGTTGACAACCCGCATACAAACCCATGCGTTTCTGAGAAACTGATTAGTTTTATCGAGAAGGGGGAAGTGTTTATGAATGGGGCCAGCTGAACATGAAAAACACACAGAGGAAAAATTATAACATTCGCACCGCTGGACTAGCGACATTTAATGCCTCCTTTTCCTTTTCAGCGGGCCACGAGAGCAGGGAAGGGGAAGGGGCAGTAGCCTGCGGCAACTCCTCCCCGCTCTCGTTGCCTGCTGCAACAGCCCCCCCCCCCCCGGCTGTTGCAGCAGACAACGAGAGCGGGGAGGGAAGTTGCCACAGGCTACTGCCCCGGGGGTACCACTAAATGTAGTGACCCGCCACTGTACTCGCAATCCACTGCACCACGGCACAACACCTCCTAGATAACAAAGCCATAGTGCCGAGTGAGATGGCGACATCAAAGAAGGCCAACGTTGGGTCCAGAACGGACACAACGATTACATTAAAGTTGGGCTCAAAGTCCAAAGCAAACTTTACTCAAAGCCAAATGCAGACACTGCACTTGTTTCCAATCTGTGTCTAGCATTGGCCATCTCTGATGATGCGATCTCATTGAGCACTGAGGCTTTGTTATCTAGAGGGTGTTGCACGGTGCAGGGGTGAGACAGCTGAAACAGGTTTTGTGACAATTTTTGGAGCAGAAAAATCTGGATTTTAAAGCAGCTTGGGAGCACAAAACTCTCGTTTTGGAGCAGGAGTTAATGCATTTTGGAGCAACTTCGGAGCAGAAAAGTCTACAGTTTGGAGCAGATTAGGAGCAGAAAATGTTAGAGCAGCTTATCAGCAATAGTACTTCTTTCAAGCAAGCAGCGTCGCTCGACAAAAATCAAATTAAGCAGCTATTGCTCCCATTTTAAAAGCAATGCGTGATTTATATCGGGAACAGGAAGTTCTTTATTAAATTTACAATCAAACTGTTTCATGTGCTCACGATTATTAGAAAGCGAATATGCTATGTTTAAAAAGAGTTACTGAGAAACAATTTATAATTTTGAGAGAAAGCAATTTAAATCAACTAAATAAAAGTCTGATTTAAATCATAAAAAATCTGATTTAAATCACATAAATATGATTTTTCTTTTTTAATCATTATTTTTGTCCACCCTCGTTCCAATAAGTCATCAGCGCCGATACGCACCGAGATAAAATATAAAAGAAAAAGAAACGGAAAAAGGCAAACAACGAGTCCAATGCGCATAGATGAGGACAAGAAACACAGGCTTGCTGCAAAGTTAGGTGGGCACCAGGTACCTCAAGCTTATACGAACTGGTGCCAAAGCGCAATTGTAGTGCAAAACTTTTTAAAGCGGTGATTCGAGAGCATGAACAGGGAAGCACGGTTTACTACAACCATACATCGATACGGACGCTCGTAGAAAGCACGTGCAGATAGAAAAAAACTCCCCACCAAAGTGAGTCCCCAAGTTAAATAATAAATTTGTAGAAAAACTATGAGCAGCACATGCACGCTAAATACGGGTGTGACCGATTCATTCGATTGTTCACGCATTGGAAGCACGTGATGTGATAACTGAAAGTGCTCACAGCGACGGCGGCATCCATTTTGTGACCAGATTACGAGACACGAACGTGAACAATTACACAATTGAGGCGCTCAATAGCACTTTTAAGAAAAGGTTTCCTCTCCAAATGAAAGAAATACTTGCTGATCTTGATAGCCTGTGCGTCATACCTCCCGCAGCCAGACATCGAGACCGCGTGACAGCGCACCGGTAGCATGCAGTCACAAATGACAGCAGAAAATAGTACGAAAAATCGGGAAAAGACCACGTATCATAGGTATACAAGGGTACCACAGCTGAAATCTTGAATCTGGCAGTTGCTTGCAACACTTTGTACTTGTGCCGTGTACTTTACTATGACGAGATTGAATGTTGCCAACCAAGCACTCATTTCTTGCTAAATCTAGCGTAGCCGCAAACTTTTTCTTTTAGATTTTGAGTTACTTTGGCGCAGTGTGGTACAATTTAGACTGATTTCGCGTTTTTGGCGCAACTAGGCGCAGAAAATTGGGTTTGTATCAAAATGGCGCAATTAGCGCAGCTGTCACACCCCTGACAGTGCTTCCTCTTTTTCTGGCTCCGCGCCAAGCGCGCGTAACTCGACAAAAACAAAAGGGCTCGTTTTGGCAAAATTCCGGCGGTGTCTTTCAGTTTGATGGCTACGAGAAGAGAGGAAGAAGGAGAGGGAGAGGTTGACGCGTGCCAACGTAGCGCTTCGAACCAATGGGAGCGTCGTACGCATCACACCTCTCCTCCTTCTCTCACTGTAGCTGACAAACGAAAGATTCCGCTGGGCTTTCATTAAAACGAGCGTTCTAATGCTAATGCATTAAAAGAATCAAGGCCTAACAAAAGAGAGGACAAACAAAAAAACATACTACAGGTAACGACAAGAACTGCTCTTTGATTGAATGAAATTGCAACCACCAATAGACCTCGTGCGAAAATTCCAAAAGGCCGCGAGAAAAGTCCTTCGCCCCCACAACATCTACCATATGATAACGAAGAAAGCGAAAGGGTAGCACACTAGCACAGACGCCAGCGCTTGCCTCCAGGGTCACCTCTGCCATCTGCCACAACTGGCTGCACCTGGCATTTCCGGCATTCTTTTTGGCGCCGCGGATGGCGCGTTGTATGATGTCACAACAGAAACAATTATTGTTTGGGTTGCAATTACATGAAAACCAGCATGGAAATTATAATTAGGGTTCCGCATATGCGGTATGTACCAATAAACCTCAAAAAGTAACCCCCGAGTTGGTGGCATAAAAATTGGAAAAAAAAAAAAAAACCAAATCGAAGCAGTCTTTGGATAAGAAAAATCCAAGCATCACGGAAACATATCTTTTTTGCTGCCTTATTTTATGTTGACCTGAAACACAGCTCTAGCAACTGTCTGCAAGGCTGCTTTTTTACTTGGAAATCGTACCCCTTACCTTGTTTTCCTCTTTAATTGGTACTGGGACATTTTCCAAGTATACTGGTCGCACGCATGTTGCCTGGGGGTTAGGGAATCCCATGTGCACTATCTTATATTTTTCAATGCAAGCCCCGATAAATGTTGATTTCTTTTTTTAACCACACCAAAAAATGACACAGTAAAATCATAAATCGGTGGGAGAGAGCAAACCCCGTGAAAACACACCCTCATTTGAAGGAAAATGAAATCCGGAAAGATGGAACCCTATTCACAAGCTAGCTTACCAAAGGGTCGCACCAAGCTGTCCTTGCCCAAGGTCCGGATGTACTCCCCGCTTTGGAGAACAGGTAGACACACCTGTCGTCCTTCACTGCAAAGCTGCCGTCGTCCAGGGCAACAACCGCCGAGGGCGCCTGAAGCGTACGGTTCCAGCTGAAAGGAAAAATAAATTGACACTGCATACATACTCGGATTAGAACAAAGATACTTCAGGAGGTCCCTCATCTCTCCTCTCCCTCCAGCACTGCGTAAAACCTCAAGTACAATACTTTATTCTGGTTAGTTTTTTTATACATGAGCATTTCGAGACAGCCCCCTACAATCTGCAATAGATATTTTTTGTGACTTTAACACTTTTCGACGAGCAATCAAGCCACTGGTGTGTGCACGATTTAGACTTTGCTTGTCTTTTTTTCTGCCCTTGTACATTTTTCTTTCTTTTTTTTAATATTCTTATGACAGTGTACTACTTTTAAGGCTAGTGCTGTTTGCAGATACATCATAATAAAGATTATTGCAGTGGCCTTTCACCTTTCTTAACATAGAATATGTTCCTCCTGGAGCTCGCCCTGACCGCAGCATATCAGGGAAAATGTTACGAGAAAATGTACATTCATCCTCTGACCCCAAGTCACCATGACCCCTAAGGTACGTAACCTTCAATCCTTATAAATCTGCTAGCAGTGCACAGACAGCAGGAGTGTTATGCAACTGCATACCAAGAAAATATTCTGCATACCAAGGGATTTGTCAATACGACCAAGGTGCTCTTATTTCATCAGGTTACTCCAGCTTCTTTATGATCATCTCACCCTAAGCACCAGGTCTACCCAGACACAATGACATTGCCATTGATTTATATGGGTAGACCCATTAGCTTAATTTTCGGTGACCTAGCATCCTTGGCAAGACACAGGGAGGGTAGTGACGGTGGTTCTAAAGGCCCATTCACAGACTTGCATTTACTTATGACCTTAAAATCTCTTAAAAGAGAACAGACTGGCACGCTTGTACCGTCTATGAGATGGCCCTGGAACTACCGTATTTACTCGCATAATGAACGCACTTTTTTTCCCAAAAAATCGAGGCAAAGTTGGGGGGGTGCGTTCATTACGCGAGGGTAGAATTTTGCGTCCGTATTTACTTGCATAATGAACGGACCTTTTATCCCGCAAAAATCTACGCAACTTCTTATCTCTTTGCGCGGCGCGGAGACTCCAAAGCCAAACTGCAATGCGCAAAAACAAAAAAAAATGCTCCTCTCTATTTTTTTTTTTGCTTCTTTGTTTGTTTGTTCTCTCCTCCCCCTCCCCCTCTCCCTCTCTCTCTCTCTCTCCCTCTCCCCCCCCCCCCCCGCCTTTCGCAAGTTGTTTTGTTTGCCCACGCTGCCCATGCTTTCGCGGCCTCGCTGCACCAGGGTAGAAAAGTGCGTTCATTTCGAGGGCTTGTCGCTTCTCTTTCCAAAGTGCGAGGAGGAGGCGAGGGCAGGAAGCCTTCATTATGTGCGCTTTGCTTGGGCGAGGGCTCCTCTGCTTTTCTTTCTTATCTCCTTGCGCGCGGCGCGCGACCCTGTTTTTGAACCACCCTCAATCTCAAAGTATTCAAAAGAGAGTTTCGATATTTTTTTGAATGATAATTTCGATATTTTTTTGTTGTGATACATATGCAAGTCAGTAAAACTACATTCCATCTACTATTTATTATTCGTCGATGCAATCTTTGTAAAAATCCCCAAACTTGCCTCCGCGAACAACTGCGACCTAAACTACGGATTTGTTTGTTAGTCGACTATGTTTAGTATTGTTTTTAAAATAATAACACGTGTAGAACATTTTATTTCATTGCCTTTCATATTATGTAAAGTTTGTGTCTTAATCACGTACAAGTACTGAAAGATATATTATGAAACAGAGGAGGTTTTCACTTTTCGTTCAATTTCAGCACACTGTATAAAAAAACATTTCTAATATTTTTCTTTTGTTTTTCGCTTCGCGTTTTTTTTTACACCCTTATTTTACCCAGAATACATTCCGTTAGAGGTATATGCACTGGTTTGGAGTTTTAAGGCTTTAAATATGCTGAAAATGGTTTGGTTCTGTTATCAACATGAATTTAGCATTAAAAATATAATTGCATTTAAAAATCTAGGTTTCCAATAGGGAGCATATTTTACTCTAATATTTTACAATATTATACTTTGATATTTCTAACATAGTATAGATTATGTAGCGCGTAGGGTTTAGGCTTGAGGCCCCTCCAATCGTGGCACCGGCAGAAATTGTGTGAAAACCCGCTCCCGGCAGTTGCGATTTTATAGTGTTTAGACGTTTGCAATTGCAAACTTGTTATTATACGCCTAACGACATTCATGTTTTTTTATATGAGTATTTATTCAACGTCCCTTAGATTATTATAATAAAGAATAAAATATACAGCTATAACCCATAAACCCACCATCAGCATTTGCTCTTTTTTAGCACATTTAGAGGCTTAAAACTCAAAACTAGTGCATATACCTCTGACAGAATGTATTCTGGCTAAAGAAAAGTGCAAAAACGCAACACAAAGAAATAAAAAAAGTTTTTTTTTTTTACAGCGTGTTGAAATTGAACGAAAAGTGAAAACCTTCTTTGTTTCATAATTTATTTCTCAGTACTCGTACGTGATTAAGACACAAACTTTACATAATATGAAAGGCAATGAAAAATTCTACACGTGGTATTATTTTAAAAACAAAACTAAACATAGTCGACTAACAAAAAAATTCGCAGTTTAGGTCACGGTTGTTCGCGGAGGCATGTTTGGGGATTTTTACAAAAATTGGATCCAACAATAATAAATAGTTGATAGAATGTCGTTTTACTGACTTGCATATACATCACAATAAAAAAATATCGAAACTCTCTTTTGAATACTTTGACATTGAGAGTGGTTCAAATACGCCACACACGAAAATCGTCATATCGCACCATCGGCATTTGCTCTTTTTAGCATTTTTAGAGGCTTAAAACTCAAAACCAAAGCAAATACTATTAACGGAATGTATTCTGGCTAAAAGAAGGGTGTGAAGAAAACGCAACGCGAGAAAAAGAAAAAAATTAAAAATGGTTTTTTTTTATACAGCGTGCTGAAGTTGAACGAAAAGTGAAAACCCTCTGTTTCATAATTTATTTCTCAGTACTCATACATGATACAAACACAAACTTTGCTTAATTTGGAAGGCAATGAAGGGTTCTACACGTGGAAATATTTTAAAAGCGATACTAAACATAGTCGACTCAAAATAAAATCCCCAATTTAGGTCACAGTTGTTCGCGGAGGCATGTTTGGGGATTTTACGAAAATTGGAGCGACGAATAATAAATAGCAGTTATAATGTCGGCTTACCTACATGCCTATATATCACACTAAAAAAATATAGACGTTCTCTTTTGAATACTTTGAGATTGAGAGTGATTGAAATACGCCACACACGACAATCATCAAAACCTCGTAGTTCTTTCCCGCTTCTTTGAGATTTTTTTTCTCAGAAACTAATCATATGAGCACATTAGAATAAAAAGTACTGTTCTTCTTGGAACATTCTTCACAAAATATAAAAGTTTGAAGAAAAATAAAAAATACGACTGCCACTCGTTGCCTGAATCCAAATGAAACCGCCCATATATACATAATGCACATCAGAGATTCAGCCTTAAACAATACTCAGCAAAAGTAAATTGTTGGATATGTTTCTGTTTCAAGAACAACTAACCACAAAAAAATAGGATCTAATCAGTGAGCAACAACTTTCCAAAATCTATCCACTTGTGGTGGGGTCCAAAGTGAAAATTTGAAAGAAAGTGGAGGGCTCATTTGTGAGCAATTTGAATTTACACCTTATCAATCAATGGCACAAAAAGTTGTTTTATGAACGGACATGCGTTTACGTACGCAGTGTGGCCTTGCACAGGGGTCTTCCTTCGGCATTAAATATGATGACTCTGTGATTCCCAGTGTCACCCACAATGATGTTGCCCCCGCTAGTGGCGGTGACACCAATCGGGAAGTTGAGGTAGTCATTTTTGCTGCATGCCTTGAACTCCAGAACGAGATCTGCACTCACAGTGCCTGCAAGAGAGACTTGTAGTCAATAAGCACATGATTAGCTCTCACTGGGCTACCGTGCACAGGAAATGACTGCTCACTCCATTTCAGCTCGACGTGAACTGCTGCATAAACCGAGTGAAGGATGCATCACAATATGGCACTCCTCGTCGGTGCATGCGTGTCGGAGCAAAAGCTCAAAGCAGGAGGAATTAGGCCTCGGGAATATGATGCGACTTCACACTTTCTGTATGTCTGTCCCACTTCTCAATTGTTTTATTTTGCGTAAAAGCAAAGTAGGGCGACATTGTTGTAAAATGTCATTTTGCAATGTAAAATAAAGATGAGACTTGGAAAATAAAACAAGCTATGCAAGGATAGTAAAAACAAGAATTTTATTGGTTCACTGCAAAAATAAATCGATTACAAAGGAACAATTAAGGAGCTAAACCTACCTACGACTTACAGTTCACCAGTACACAACATTTACTCCATAAAACTTTTCTGTCATTATTAAGGATAATCTGCCGTTCCACATTAATAGCATTTGCAAGAAGAATGCTCGAGGAGGTCACATCTTCAGTAGTCATTATACATACAGAAGAATGGTCCCTCGAATTGAAGAATAACTAACTACAGAAGGCACTTCTACCAAATCCCCACTTCAAGAACTGCAAAGTAAATGAGCAACCTGTTTAAAGATTACATTACTTTACTCGTTCGAAGACTGACCTCTGAAACAGAAAAGTGATTGGGACATATGTGCTTTAGAGGAGGCAAGTCCAGAGCGAAGACAACACCCTCGCTGCATAGCACCACCTACAAAAAGGCTCCCAATGAGCGGTGCAATGTGTAAAATCGTGTAGCAGAATGAAGCACCCAACTCACATGTGCACTTCAGAGCCCAAACTTCATAAGTCTTAATTAATGTGCATTACCTTAGAAGCGAAAACCCACCTGAAAGTTTGGTGAAAGATTTCGCTCTGGGGCTCCTGATCACCTTCTCCTGCGCAACTTCGTCCGAAACTGACAGAGTTGCTTCACTAGAAAAGAGAGAGTACGCCGACCAGAGAGCTCCATGTTACAGGCCGGTACAGGCGTAGAAGTCAGTTTGAAAGAGTTGGTACTTTCGACAGGTGACCCTACTGTAGCCACTTCCGAGTTGCAGGCTCCTCGTGCTTCAAATAATGTTACCTGCTTCACTGTTGTCATCTGTGCTGGCTGACTGTGAGTATGTACTTCCTCCTCAGCCTCGGGTTTCTGAATTATTGAGAGCTTCGTGTCATAAAAGTGTTGCGGCTGAACGAAAGCTTCCTCCTGACCTTGCGCCACCTCCTCGTGATCAAGTGCAGACTCCCCTTTCCTGGCCGTCCTTTTCTTGACACAGGATTGAGAATGTTTGGGCAAGGTTACCTCCACGCAAGAATGAGAGAGCTCAGGCAAGGTAACTTCCACGCGAGACTGAGAGAGTTCAAATGGGAACCCGGAGTCCTCGCCTCGAATATCGGACCGAGAGAGTTCAGGCAGCAACACAGAATCCCCGTTTCGAATACTGATGACGACGGGGCTTCCGCTGATGTTCTGACCGTATACCTTGACACAAACAAGGAAGGAACCTTCTTCGCAGGCCCTAAATTCCAGCATGTAGCAGCCATTCCCAAGGTCACAGTGCTTGAATCTAATGTCGTTGTTGGCCGAGTCCTTCACGAGGACGGTGAGGAACTTGAAGAGTACCGGGTCATAGTCCAAGCTACACATGTAGTAAATTCTCACTGTGTCGCCTGTGTTGCTAACACGAGCACTGTAATCATCAACAAAGTGCAAATGGTCCGGCTTCGCTTCGCAGGCGTTGATGTAGGCAAAAGAAGTGCACTTGAAGTCACTCACTTTGAGGCAATCTAGACTGAGTAGCGATTTGACCACTGTCGAGCTGAAGAAATGCAGGGGTTCAGAGAAAGGCTACAAGACTGGACCTTTTCTTCCAACTTCTTCAGCTCGACCAGCTTTATCTCGAAGGCAGTGTCAAGTTGTTTAAAGAGCTCCTGCTGCAGGTCAGCCACTTCCTGCTTGATTTGGACATAGGCTTCATCTTTCTGGATGTAGAGCATCTTTCGTAGGCTCCGTAGGTGGCGACTGCCATCATCATCTTCACTCATGCTTGCACTGTCTTGCCAGGAACCTAAAAATTAATTGAGTTTTTTTTAGTGATCTGAAGACTACTGATGTCCTAAGAAAGAAGTAGGAAATCAGTTTACCTCAGTGAAAGACTGAGCATTAATTTATGACGATCCTGTATCTATGATGTGCAACTGAAATCTCAGTTACATGGTGGTCATGCTGAAATGTGCTTTTATCAGGTTGCAAGCACATTAGCTAAGACTCAAATCTGTCAGTTGATGGTTCACGCGACCGCACCTAACCCAGAACCACCGAAATGGTGTTTGAGAATGCCTCCATTGCACCCAACAGCATGTAAACTAATGCTTTTAAGGCACTTGAGAAGGCACGCAAAAACTGCCGAGCTTGAGTATCACCTTAGAGCGGTAAACCGGAACCCACAGCCTGCAGCGGAAATGGCAACCCCCCGGTTGCCGTCATCTTGCCTGTTTGCCATAGTGATCATGTGACGTCAAGATGGCTGTGCCCGTAGGTGGGCCAGATCACATTGGCCAGATCATGGTCAGCAGATGGGCCCTCTGGGGCTGTGTTCCAATCTTACTCAATAGGATCCGAGTTACTCCGGCAGATCATGTCACGTGACAAGACAGATAGAGCAACTGGACGTGAGTGGGTTTTCGAACGCCAAGGTACAGAATCTTTACCCTAAAGTGAGATTGATTAAATTTTGGAACACAACTCTGCTGATCGCGATCTGGCCAATCGGATTTGGCGCACCTCTGGGTGCAGCCATCTTAACGTTGAGTGATCACTAATGTGGCAAATGGGGAAGAAAGTGGCAACCGGGGGATGGGGGTGCCATTTTTGGCCACTGGTTTACCGCTCTAAGTTTACTCAAGCTCGTTGGCAAAAACCAGTTTCTCAATGTATCGCGCTGCAATTTACTATGGAGGAAAAAACAAATAATAAAAGTTTAGGATTAAAAAAAAAAAAATTTCTGGGCAACCTACACTGCTATTTTGCAGAAGACGCACGTGTAGAAAGAAGTGAGCGCCGACAGATGGCATACGCCACGTCGAGGCAGCGTCGGTTGATTGGGGTTGATAGCAGACAATCTCGCAAAAGAATTTGAATCGGCAGGCGCACCCTCGACGCAGTGCATGCCATATGTCAGCAGCACTTCTCTCTATGCGTGCATCGTCTGCAAAGTGGCGGCATAGATTGCCCAGGACAGGTTTTCGCTTTTTTTTACTTTGAAGTTCTTTCTTTGATTTTTTCACTGTACACTTCCACCACCTGCTTGCACCTCTAAATTGCAGCGCGATACGCTAAGAAGCCGATTTTTGATGGCCGTCTAAAATGCCTTGAAAGCGTTCGTTTACATGCTGTATAACAAACGCTGAAGAGCATCACAAGTAGTTGAGGGACATCAGAGAAATTGGCCTTAATCAGGAAATAATTATCCTAGGAGACATGAATGCCCACTTACAAAAGTTTGACGGATTCACAGATACAACTGGAAAGTTGGTAGAAGATTTCTGTGATACCATGGACCTAGTGTTAGTTAATGCACAAGTAAAATGCGACGGGAAATAGTAATGTGGGAGCGAGACAACTCACACTCAACAATAGACTATTGCCTCATGTCCCTTAAACTGTATGACAGGCTAGCAAATATCAAATAGATAAGGAAGGTACAAAAAGCAAAGGGAGCGACCACAAAAGAATTAAGATTAAATTTGGCACATCCGAACCAGAACAACAAGCTCAGGAACGAACGGGTAAGCCGAAACTAAGTGAACCTCAAATACAAGTATGTAAAAGTATTGTGAACATAGTATCGAAACAGCCAGAAAGAGAATGGGCGTATGAGGATCTAATAGGAATCTTTAAAAGAGAATTAGAGAAGCATCAAATTAAACAAGGAGGAAAGCAAAAACAAAGACACAAACCAAAAAGCTGGTGGGATAAGGAGGTCAAAGCAGCCATATTGCAGCACCAAGAGGCATCTAGGGAACATAGGTTGGCAAAGAAAAGGGGAGCCTTGCCAGCTGAAGTAGCATCAAAATGGGAGAACTTCCAAGAGCAAAAAAGATAGACCTCAGCTTTAATACAGGCCAAAATTGGGAGTGCGGGAGTGCAGGAGTGCAGTGGATGATGGAAATAAATAAAAAGATAGGAATGCGGCAAAAAGGTTTTGGGAGCACATTTAAGCACAGGGGAGAAAGACTGAGGGTTTCCAACACGCACTGACCACACAGGAGGGGAGAAGAGTAGAGGGGAAGAGGCACAGGAATATATCAGGCAAAAAATCGAAGAGGCCTTCTCCCAGCTTAAGCAGACGGGGACAGTGGATAGCACTAACAGCGGCAGTGTAGAGGAGGAGCAGAATTGTATAACAATGGAGACAACCACAAAAGAATGGGATAAGGCAGAAAGTAAGGTTCCAGCGGGTACAGCGATAGGCCCAGACGACATAGCCATGGAACTCATTAGGACACTAGGGAAAACAAGCAAATGAAAGTTATGGCATGTGATTATCAAATAATTATGAGAGGAGAGGTACCCAATAATTGGGTATAAGGGAGCGTACAATAATGTGAGCTAGGAGAAACTCGGGTCAGATGAAGAAGCATAACCTAGATGCAAATTTGGTTATGTTTCTTGAGCAGGTGTACACAGACAATAAGGTAGTTATAACATGGGGAGTAGAAATTACACAACCTACAGCAATAAAAAGAGGGCTCAGGCAGGGCTGTACACTGTCTCCTCTACTCTTCATGATATATCTCAATGAAATGGAAAAGAAATTAGAGCAGAGCAACTTCGGTTTTGATGTGAGTTATATGGAAGGAGGGAGAAATTTAGTACAGTGAATACCAGAATTGATGTATGCGGACGACATAGTACTTATGGCAGATAACCAGGATACATTACAGGAACTAGCTGGAATACTGTAAAACCCTTCAGTTTTGCGGCCCCTATTTTTCATGAATCGGTCACAGAGGACATAATCGTGGCACTAAATTTCTCAAATTCCAGACGCCTCCATTGAAACTGTTACAAATCAAAATTTTGGCGTGCCCTTAAATTTTGCAAATTTTTCAATTCACGGAAATTAAGGGCTCACGAAAATTAAAGATATTACAGCATGTGGAGAGGAAGGGAACACCTTGGGCATGAGTTTTAGTAGTGACAAGTCTTGAGTAATGGTGTTTAAGGGGGCACACTACCTTGAATTGACCTTTTTTCAAAAAAATTCATATTCACAACTGAAGAGTTTTGGCATGCATGGATAACAAGGAACACTCTCACAAAGTCTTGTCAATGTGCACTGACAAACAATGTCAAAAATAATTATTCTTTGTATGTTGGTGAGGTGTGCTGCACTGCATAGCACTCGTCATCCACAAGTGAAAATAGCTGAAAGCAATGTCAGTATATCAGAAAAAGTTTGAGGAAGACATCACCTACACTGCTGGAAAGAATTTCTGACATATAAAATGCAAAAAGAAATTTTTAAAACATCATTTTGAAACTTCAAGTGCATTTATCTCAGCTTCACTTTTGGCAGCAAATCCCACCTTAATAGAACTATTGTTTCAGCATGAAACTACCGAGAGACGTAATTTTTGCAGATTATATGCCGAAATTTTATCGAGCCGGTTACTATGAACTTAGATTTTGCATTTCCATGTTCCTTTATTATGAAAAATTGTAATTTGCAAAACTTGGCAAATGCTAAAAAAAAAAACTTTCATAATTTTTTTTTTATTTGAAATTTACATATTTTCTGAGATTTCTTTTCATAGTAACCGGCAACAAGTATTCCAGTATGCATTCCACCAGAAAAATACGTGGTGATCAACACCATTTCTCAACGATAGATTCATTGAGCAGATTCCATACAAAGCTAAGTTCTGGGGGTATAGTACCTCATAAAATTGGTTCTCAGGGCTAAAACTTTGCATGCCCTCCTTCCATATGGCTACAAGCACCACTGGAACATTTCACGCCGATTGAGTGAGCAGTTCAAAAGTAGACATGCCCAAGTAGTGTCCCCCCTTAAAGACGAAAAGAGGGAACACCTGAGGTATACAAGACACTGTAATAGACCATGTAGGAAAAGACAAATATCTGGGAGTCTGGCTCAATGAGGGAAGGTAATGTCTAGAGGAACACGAGAATATAATTAGAAAAGGGAAAAGAAATTCATCTATTATGACGCTCAAGGAACTATGAAACTATAATAGATATGAAGTGGTCAGAGGTATATAAAGAGGAGTGATGGTACCAGGACTGTCATGGGGTACTGTGCATGAAATCAGAGGTTCAATCAAGATTAGAAATTCGACAAAAAAGCGCAGGCAGATTAGCACTGGGAGCACATGGAAAGGTAACAAATGAAGGTGTACAGGGGGACATGGGCTGGTTGTCTTTTAAGAGCAGGAAGGCAATTAGTAAGTTCAAATTTGAACAAAGGTTGACCGAAATGGATGATACACGGTGGGCACGGAAGGTATTCAAGTATCTATACATGAAAATTTTAAACACAAAATGGACTAACAAAACCCGAAAGCTTACATTTAAATACCTACACACTATAGTGATGGGGCTGAGCAGACTACCGTACTTCAGGGAAAAGGGAGTGAAAGAGGCAGAAAGAAAAATGTGGGAGGTAAGAAAGCAGGAAAAGTAAGCTCTAACAATGTACAGGATATAAGAAAGGAAAATGTGTTTGACAATTCACTGGGAAGTTCTTCAATGTTTGAGGCAAGAACGGGAGTTTTGAGGAGAGGACTTATACGGCTAAATTTCAGGAGATAGACACCTTATGTGCTGCCTGCCATAATGAGAGTGAGACACTAGAGCACTCTAGTTTTGAATTGCACGGGGCTTCGCCCTGCCCTCCCTGAAGGGGTAACAGATTTGGCCAGGGCCCTAGGTTTTGCTGGTGATGATGCAAGAATGGAAAAAAAAATGATTACAGTCACAAAGAAGCAATTAGAAGAGTAGTGGAAATTATCTAGGGAAAATTGAGTGACGCACAACTAATTAGCATAGCTGGGGACAGGCAGGACAGCGGAAAATTGGGACTCCGTCCCGTGTGGCTGGTTGTCTTTTTAGACTTAGGGTAGGTGGCGCAAGCTACCACCCATTGCGAGGGTATAGCCATTAACATCCATCCATCCATCCATCGAGAAACGTCAATAACCCAGTCCCAAGAGCATACTTTTAGCGAGTTTGTTTCACACACACTGGCACCGTTCGAGTTCTCTCCCAGAATGCATTGCACTAACGGAGTGTCGCACGGAGAACTGGCCTCAAACAAACTTGCCAAATGCACCGAGTGCAAAAGACTGATGCTGCCGCCATCTATGTTGTAGAAAGAGTACTGACCTCAAACTGAAACCAGCGCCTTTCTATTCGACGTGATGGGTGGGAATGTGAGAGTGCAGTCGCTACTAATGTTTATCTATAAACGTTGGTCGCTGCAACCTGTAGTTTGTATTTGCGATGACTTCAAACAACTCGGCTGTTGAAGAGATATTTACAGACAGCGTAAATTTGCGCAACCAGCCGACTACAAAGCAGCTGGGGTTTACACTGGAGAAAACTGATGATGCTGTCTCCGCAGAAGCTTGATCCGTTTGGGCATGGTATTATGCGTGAACCACTGAAAGGGTACGGTTTAAAGCTAGTTTGTTGGAATATCCAGCAAAACGTATCGTGGGACTTTCGATTTCGATAGTAGTTACAGGTGGATCAGATTTTAGCCTTGGTGAGGGCGTCGAGAATGAGAGCTTCCTTAAACAAAATACGACAGGGCAAGATAGCTGATGTAGCTAAATGTTAAACATGATGATGTTGCCCAAGCCTCAGGTAAAGTCACTATGTTTAGCTTTCTCGGATGCTTTTTGGGCAGTCACAGGTTTCTGCTGGGAGATCTTTGTCGACAAATGTTAAATTTTTCACCCGCACACGGATGGTGACAAAGATCTTGTGGGCCGCTGCTGCGTTTGTTCTGAGCATTTCTTTACATGCTGGTATATTCCGGCGTCTGTACGGCAACAGAGCGTCTAAAAACTTGCAAATAAAGCATGGGTTGTCAATTCTTTCCTTCGTGAAATAGCAGACGCTCACAATTCAAGCTCGCGTTTGATAGCGTTACCCGCGGGACACTGATTTCTATCAGAAAATCTAGTTTTTCCTTTCGGTTCCGCTGCGCGAATGACACATCGTAACAGACGACCCCTTGTCGTCTGACCTCGCTCCTGGCCGGAGTGGGGCATGACGGGATTGCATTTCGGCGTACGCTCGATTTCCTCGGTGCAGAAATTGCATGCACGCGTGGGACGTCGGCGCTGAAACGAACTCGGAGAGTGCAACCACTCGAGGAGTGCCGGCAGAAACGAACCCGCTCCACGCTGCGAGTGGGCACGCGTGGGCACGAGTGCCGTGAAACGAACTCGCTATTTGTCTGCACTTCTCAGGAAGCGCGAACTGTAGGTAAAGAGGCTCCTACCAGACTGAACACACCGGCTCGAACGGCACTTTACTCTCCACGAAAGTGCCGTTGGACAGCGGGTCGTGCTCAATACAGCGTTACAAATAACGCGTGCGAGTGAAACAGCCCAGTTGCTCTAGCATGAAACATCCAAAAACGGAGAAAGCACGCTCCGAAAGCACCAACACCCAGAGCGGCAGCTGTCAAATACCGTCTGTGAAACTGAGTGAGACTGAAGCTCTGCAAGTATGCTGTCAAAACCACGCCTGAAAGATGACAGCGGCATACTTACGTGGGACTCCAAATTTTACAGGAGGAACAATGCTTTGGTTGTAAATGAATCAATGCGCATCAAAGAACTGCTGAAGCAAATAACGTTGCGCTGCAATCACCGCCAGTCCCGCCAGTCCTGTAAACTTTCTTTTGGGCGAAATCGGCGAAGTCGCCAGGCAGGACGCAAAAGCCGCCAGTTCTAGCGAAAAGTCATTAAGTTGTGATGATGAGGATGATGATGATGATGACCTTAGAGATCATACATACCGGCGAGGTTAGTAACTAGGGGTGTCGCTGAACCGCCCTGAGGTTCGAGTTCGACCAGGTTCGACAATTTTCGAACTTTTAGTGAAAATTCCGACGAACCTTGAATTGAGGTTCGACTCGTGTGCGCATGCGCGACAGGCTGGCCAGTTGGCTTCGGACTGGATGGTGATGGCTAAGGAATGGTTAAGCAGGCATATCGGCCATTTCGGTTAATATAGTACAACAAATTGCGTTATAATTTCTTGAGTGATTAGTAATTAGTTTCTTTTAATCGCTACTGTTTATAAAATAAAGATAACCCTTTGCATAAAGAATTCTCCAAGTCTTAGACATGCTTAGTATCAAGGTCTGGCACACTGTCCACATAAGTCGAACCAGTCGAATTTGGTGAAAAGTTCGAAGCGTCTGTCGCCAAGAATCTGACCCGACCGAATTGTGCCGATCTCAAAATTGGTCTGACAGAAAAATTCGCGACAAACCCCTAGTTATAATTAGGGGTGTCGCGAACTTTTGTCGAACCAGATTTTTAGGTCGAACTTTCGGGCTCGACTGGGTCGAACCGGTTCAGACGAACCTTCGAACTTTTCACCAGATTCGACTGGTTCGACTTGTGGACAGTGTGGCCAGACCCTTGATACAAGCATGTCTAGGTTTGGAGACCTTTTTTTTAATGAAAATGATTATTTTCTTTTATAAACAGTTGCAATTAAAAGAAACCAATTCTAATCACTGAAGAAGTTAATAACTTATTTGTTTTTGCACTGTATTAACTGAAATAACCAATCAGCGCTGCCCTTAATTCATCCCTTAGCCATCACCATCCAATCCGAAGCCAACTGGCCAGCCTGTCGCGCATGCGCACACGAGTCGAACCTCAATACAAGGTTCGTCGAATTTTCCACTAAAAGTTCTGAAAAAGTCGAACCTGGTCGAACTCGAACCTCGGCCGGTTCGCGACACCCCTAGTTATAATGGGCAGGAGGTGGCGTCCTACCTATCCCTAATGCATGGAGCGAAGTGTAACGGAAGTAGGCGTGGCCACGAGCCGCGACGAACATTTCTTGACCAATGGAAAGCCTAGTGAGTGGCGCCGCCATTAATTTCGGTGCAAACAACCTCGTTGCCATGGCATTTCCGTGGCAACGCGATTGTGTGCACCGAAAGTAATGGCGGCACCCACTGTTATTTGAAACAGCACTTAAGACTCTTAAACCGGTATGGTTGGAATTGGATGAGATTATTATAAACGAACGCCTGGTTGCCCAGCAGAAAGTAAGTGACTAGAGTTGAGACGCTCTAGACGACGCACCGACTGAATCGGTGTCGAACACGCGAGATTTCGAGCCCAACACTTGCCTGACCAGTAGGATAGGAAGTCGGCGTGTAGGGACGCTCTCGACACCGCGCCTGGAGCGTCGTCTCGAACAAGTCGCCGTAGCGCGGCTTTGGAAAGCGATCGCGGAGTCAGTCATCGTAGGCACGAACGCTGAGAAGGCGCTGTGGTGTGTGCGTGCTGAGAAGGGCATCGCGGGCTGAGAAAGCCGTACAAATTCTGCTTATACAATACAATACAATACAATACAATAAACTTTATTTTTCCAGAGTACTGGAGGGGTCCTCAGACAAAAAGCTGCTAAAAGCAGCTTGACTGGGTCTGAGTTCCCCTTTACATGGCAGCAGCTCGGACGACAAACATAAAAAAACACTTTACCAGGATGATAAAAAAAATAAAACAAGGTCACATAACATTGAAGGAGCAGAAGAACAAAATTAGTTATGAATAGTTAAAACAGTAAGTACGTAAGTCTTTTTTGCCAATTGTGTAGATGTTTATGTTGTTCGTGAGACATTTATTTAACACGTACGGTACTTTGTAATGCAATGACTGGAGGTTATAATTTGTGCGGCACCGAGGAAGGAGCCAAGTGCCTGCACGGCGTGTGTTTATATTAGTTTCACGTTTCTCAAGTTCAGAAATAAAATACAAAAAATCTATTAATGTTGGCGATGAGAAACGAAGGGTACAGAGTAAACGATAATTATATACGCGTTCTACGGGAAGCATTTGATATCTTGAAAATAATGGTTCTGTATGGTCTGTATATGGGACACCCGCGATATAACGTAAAACTTTTTTTGCAATAATAGTAGATTTTGAAGGTTTGTCTTAGTTGTGGTAGCCCATACAAGATGAGAGTAATTTAAATTGGATTCAAATAGTGCGTAGTAAAGTCTTAACTTAATACTGATTGGTAAAACATTACGACAGCGGGCAATGATGCCAACAACTCTGGAAAGTTTAGCAATTAAATAGTTAATATGGCAATCCCACATCATATACTCGGAAAAAACTACTCCTAAAATTTTATGTTGGCTAACCAACTCAATTTTGGAATCACCAAGTTTGATTTCATTTTTAACCAGAACTGGTTTATGAATAGATCGAAATAAAATGGCTTTGGATTTTTGGGTGTTTACTTTAAGGCCATTAACTTTGGACCACATGTCAAATTTAGTTAAGATATTATTCGCTTTACATATCAGAACATCAGCATCAGTAGCAGAAATAAAGAGGCTCGTATCATCAGCATAAATGACAAACTGAACTTGGTGATCGATGTTAACAATATCATTTATGTAAACATTAAATAGAAGAGGCCCAAGTATGCTACCTTGTGGTACACCAGCAATAACATTATGAAAGGAAGAGTAATGACCGTCAATTACTACGCACTGTTTCCTACGTTGTAGATATGATGTAAGTAAAGCAAGGGGCACTCCGCGGACACCATAATTGCCAAGTTTAGCAAGAAGAATGTGGTGATTGAGAACATCGAACGCTTTACTGAAGTCTATAAATACACCTAACGTAAGAAGCCTTTTTTCAATATTTTGCAATATAATTTCTTTTTGAAGTAATAAAGCGGCTTCAGTGGATTTACCTTGTCGAAAACCAAATTGAGAGTCCGTTAGTATAGAATGTTTTGTGAAAAACGAATTTAGGCGTGTGAGTATAATTTTTTCAAGTGCCTTAGAGAAGATAGGTAATACTGATATAGGCCTGTAGTTACTCGGGACGTTCTTATCGCCTCCTTTATATATAGCAGAAACTTTAGCCAACTTCATGTTTTCTGGAAATTGGCCGGATGATAATGCCAAATTATATATGTGTGCTAAGCATGGGGCGATTATATCTATTACATATTTAGCCGGCTTTATTTGTAATTGATCAACGTCACTACTTTTGCTGTTTTTTAGTCCTAAGAATATATTGCATATCTCAATTTCGTCAGTTGGATTTAGAAAAAAAGTATCGTTATTATGCCTGACAAATGAAAGGGCACTAGGATTATAAGCAGTGGGTTGTTCAACCGAAAAATGAGTGTTAAAGCATTCCGCCAGACGTTCATCGGACATAATTTGGCCGTCTATTCTTAATTCACCGATAGAGGGGGACACCTTTGTACGATTTATGACTTCGTTTATTATTTTCCAAACCACATCGGGGCGCTCTCTAGTGACATTATGGAACATTTGCTTATAGTATGAAGATTTTGCTTTTCTAAGTTCAGAAGTTAGATTATTCCTAAATTTCTTAAAAGATGAGAGTTTGTTTGGGTCCCTCGTTTTTAGAAAAGCTGTGTAGAGGCGGTCTTTTTTATGCATCATTTTAATATGTACGGCGGTCACCCAGGGTTTCCTTATCTTTTTATTTACGAGAAGATGTTCGTTTCACTCTGCCGTGATGAGTATTCGGGTTCGCATCGAAACATCTTTTGGTGCGCCGATCGAATCGAAAGCCAGCCGTGACAGCGAGCAGACGAAGCAGACCGCAGACACGGAGCAGACGTAGCCTAAACCTAACGACCGAGCGGAGAGCAGACGATGGGAGCACGATGGGAGCATGGTTGAATTTAGTTTGGATGAGAGAGCGTCGGTGCGCGGGGCAGTCTGGGATTGGGTTGTTCTTCCGGCGTCGCTGGGAATGACGTCATGCCGGGTCCTGCCCTATTTAAACTTAGAGCGATAAACCGGGGTTCCGGTCTGCACTCGAAAGTGACCCCCATAAGGCGGCTGCCATTGTACGCAAATTTGACCACTCGTCACATGACCAAACCAAATACGTGACGTCACAGGAAAGATGGCAGCGCCCAGGCAGCGGCTGGTCCCAGCTGGGCCGGAGCTTGTCGGATGCGTTGTTTGTTGTCCTTCGTGTCGGCGAGTTGATTTCAGACGCGGAAGCCGTCATACGAGGCCGGTCGAAAGCGACTTCAGAGTTCAGCGTGGTGTCGGACGTAGGTATAACGTGAACAGAAGGAGGAACGGTGTGCATTTCGCTGGTGACCGACGGGGATATTGCCACGAAAGAGACAATCGGCCCTACGTTGCTCGGACCTCGGATTGATTCGGATACCGCAAGTAAATTTTAAGGCGACGTTTCTGTGCTCTCGTTGACCATCGGAATCTTCGAGGTCTGCAGTGAAGCGTGTGCAATATGTTTGGATACGCAGTTTAGCGACGGAAATTGCGTGAGTCGTGCTTGGCAGTGTGCAATCCTGGTGCCGCTTCGTTCAAATGACCGAAGGCTCACTTTGGTTGTGCGGCGCACTGGAGAGCTGCCTTCAAGTGCTTCAAGTTGGTAGTTCCTGTGCCGTGCCTTAGGTGATGCTATTCTGCTTCCTAAATTGTTATGGCGTAGACGTGCACTTTCACGGAGCACAGGTGTTGCAGTTGGTATTGATTCCGCTTGTCTGTCGCACGTTTCGTCGACACAAGTTTCATTAACACTCGGTACGCGAATTGCAAGCTGTATGGACATTTCATCGCGCGTGTTACCTACCCAGTCCACCCGTTCACGTCGCTTTGCGACGACAGTCTGCAGCGGCTCATTACCAGAAAAGTGGTTCCACATCCATTTCAGTTCAGTTCGTCCACGGCAGTCGCCAAACCCCGAAGGAGAGGATTTATTCGAACAGAATGCCTCTAAAACAATGCAGCTTTTTAGTGGTCAGGATAGACTCTCTTCTGTCTGTTTTGTTATATTGTCACAGATGCTTGCTCCAGTCCTATTTTCTATCAATATTTACTATTCTGGAAAGTTCCAGGCCATGCTCAGCTGTCATCGTATGTTCTGGTGGAGGTGCTGCACACTTTACCCATAGCCCTTCACTCTGTGTGGGCCCTGGCGGCTCCTCAGCCGAGTTGCCCGATAACAATTAAGACACGGGTAGCGGATTATCCCGCGTCCTAAACGCCCCGGCGAGCCGTAAACTGAGTCCTATCCCAAGCCCGGCAGAAAAGCGCAAGACGAGCGAGTGCCGCAAGGACGAACCTTGGAAATGCACCACGAAGAACCTGAAATCCGAGCAAGCCTCCGCTGCTACCAGCAGGAACCACCGGAATTCGGTCTTTTGCCAAGGAAAACCGAAGCTGACTCAAGCCAACAATGGCAAACCTGTAACAACGAACCACGTCCGCTCCCATCATCGTATGCATGCCCGTCGCACCTCGCACTCTGATGCCCTTTCAACGCAAAGTGGAGGAAGACGTCGTGAGGGCTGGATTGAAGAGCAAGACCGTGTCGCCCCGCTCACAGGTAGGGAAGACGGACAACCAGCTCCTGCAGAAGCTATACTTCTCGTGGAAGAAACTGCCAGGCACTGAAGTTTGAGAACAACGAATCCTCCTTAACGTCGGTGAGGAAGTTTGCAAGATCGAGCTGAAGTGCACGTTCATCAGCCAACATTGGCCGTGGAGAGCCAAATTCCTGATTCTGTCCAGGATGCGCGCCCCAACGCAGAGCGTCACCGCCTTCTGGGGAAGATGTTTTGGGCTTGATCGAGCACCCA
>JAZHYW010046029.1:0-17422 GCA_037355805.1 Ixodes ricinus | reverse complement strand
AAACAATACTCAGCAAAAGTAAATTGTTGGATATTGTTTCTGTTTCAAGAACAACTAACCACAAAAAAATAGGATCTAATCAGTGAGCAACAACTTTCCAAAATCTATCCACTTGTGGTGGGGTCCAAAGTGGAAATTTGAAAGAAAGTGGAGGGCTCATTTGTGAGCAATTTGAATTTACACCTTATCAATCAATGGCACAAAAAGTTGTTTTATGAACGGACATGCTGTTTACGTACGCAGTGTGGCCTTACGCAGGGGTCTTCCTTCGGCATTAAATATGATGACTCTGTGATTCCCAGTGTCACCCACAATGATATGTTGCTCCCCGCTAGTGGCGGTGAGACACCAATCGGGGAAGTTGAGGTAGTCATTTTTGCTGCATGCCTTGAACTCCAGAACGAGATCTGCACTCACAGTGCCTGCAAGAGAGACTTGTAGTCCAATAAGCACATGATTAGCTCTCACTGGGCTACCGTGCACAGGGAAATGACTGCTCACTCCATTTCAGCTCGACGTGAACTGCTGCATAAACCGAGTGAAGGATGCATCACAATATGGCACTCCTCGTCGGTGCATGCGTGTCGGACAAAAGCTCAAAGCAGGAGGAATTAGGCCTCGGGAATATGATGCGACTTCACACTTTCTGTATGTCTGTCCCACTTCTCAATTGTTTTATTTTGCGTAAAAGCAAAGTAGGCGACATTGTTGTAAAATGTCATTTTGCAATGTAAAATAAAGATGAGACTTGGAAAATAAAACAAGCTATGCAAGGATAGTAAAAACAAGAATTTTATTGGTTCACTGCAAAAATAAATCGATTACAAAGGAACAATTAAGGAGCTAAACCTACCTACGACTTACAGTTCACCAGTACACAACATTTACTCCATAAAACTTTTCTGTCATTATTAAGGATAATCTGCCGTTCCACATTAATAGCATTTGCAAGAAGAATGCTCGAGGAGGTCACATCTTCAGTAGTCATTATACATACAGAAGAATGGTCCCTCGAATTGAAGAATAACTAACTACAGAAGGCACTTCTACCAAATCCCCACTTCAAGAACTGCAAAGTAAATGAGCAACCTGTTTAAAGATTACATTACTTTACTCGTTCGAAGACTGACCTCTGAAACAGAAAAGTGATTGGGACATATGTGCTTTAGAGGAGGCAAGTCCAGAGCGAAGACAACACCCTCGCTGCATAGCACCACCTACAAAAAGGCTCCCAATGAGCGGTGCAATGTGTAAAATCGTGTAGCAGAATGAAGCACCCAACTCACATGTGCACTTCAGAGCCCAAACTTCATAAGTCTTAATTAATGTGCATTACCTTAGAAGCGAAAACCCACCTGAAAGTTTGGTGAAAGATTTCGCTCTGGGGCTCCTGATCACCTTCTCCTGCGCAACCTCGTCCGAAACTGACAGAGTTGCTTCACTAGAAAAGAGAGAGTACGCCGACCAGAGAGCTCCATGTTACAGGCCGGTACAGGCGTAGAAGTCAGTTTGAAAGAGTTGGTACTTTCGACAGGTGACCCTACTGTAGCCACTTCCGAGTTGCAGGCTCCTCGTGCTTCAAATAACGTTACCTGCTTCACTGTTGTCATCTGTGCTGGCTGACTGTGAGTATGTACTTCCTCCTCAGCCTCGGGTTTCTGAATTATTGAGAGCTTCGTGTCATAAAAGTGTTGCGGCTGAACGAAAGCTTCCTCCTGACCTTGCGCCACCTCCTCGTGATCAAGTGCAGACTCCCTTTCCTGGCCGTCCTTTTCTTGACACAGGATTGAGAATGTTTGGGCAAGGTTACCTCCACGCAAGAATGAGAGAGCTCAGGCAAGGTAACTTCCACGCGAGACTGAGAGAGTTCAAATGGGAACCCGGAGTCCTCGCCTCGAATATCGGACCGAGAGAGTTCAGGCAGCAACACAGAATCCCCGTTTCGAATACTGATGACGACGGGGCTTCCGCTGATGTTCTGACCGTATACCTTGACACAAACAAGGAAGGAACCTTCTTCGCAGGCCCTAAATTCCAGCATGTAGCAGCCATTCCCAAGGTCACAGTGCTTGAATCTAATGTCGTTGTTGGCCGAGTCCTTCACGAGGACGGTGAGGAACTTGAAGAGTACCGGGTCATAGTCCAAGCTACACATGTAGTAAATTCTCACTGTGTCGCCTGTGTTGCTAACACGAGCACTGTAATCATCAACAAAGTGCAAATGGTCCGGCTTCGCTTCGCAGGCGTTGATGTAGGCAAAAGAAGTGCACTTAGAAGTCACTCACTTTGAGGCAATCTAGACTGAGTAGCGATTTGACCACTGTCGAGCTGAAGAAATGCAGGGGTTCAGAGAAAGGCTACAAGACTGGACCTTTTCTTCCAACTTCTTCAGCTCGACCAGCTTTATCTCGAAGGCAGTGTCAAGTTGTTTAAAGAGCTCCTGCTGCAGGTCAGCCACTTCCTGCTTGATTTGGACATAGGCTTCATCTTTCTGGATGTAGAGCATCTTTCGTAGGCTCCGTAGGTGGCGACTGCCATCATCATCTTCACTCATGCTTGCACTGTCTTGCCAGGAACCTAAAAATTAATTGAGTTTTTTTTAGTGATCTGAAGACTACTGATGTCCTAAGAAAGAAGTAGGAAATCAGTTTACCTCAGTGAAAGACTGAGCATTAATTTATGACGATCCTGTATCTATGATGTGCAACTGAAATCTCAGTTACATGGTGGTCATGCTGAAATGTGCTTTTATCAGGTTGCAAGCACATTAGCTAAGACTCAAATCTGTCAGTTGATGGTTCACGCGACCGTACCTAACCCAGAACCACCGAAATGGTGTTTGAGAATGCCTCCATTGCACCCAACAGCATGTAAACTAATGCTTTGAAGGCACTTGAGAAGGCACGCAAAAACTGCCGAGCTTGAGTATCACCTTAGAGCGGTAAACCGGAACCCACAGCCTGCAGCGGAAATGGCAACCCCCCGGTTGCACGTCATCTCTGCCTGTTTGCCATAGTGATCATGTGACGTCAAGATGGCTGTGCCCGTAGGTGGGCCAGAATCACATTGGCCAGATCATGGTCAGCAGATGGGCCCTCTGGGGCTGTGTTCCAATCTTACTCAATAGGATCCGAGTTACCTCCGGCAGATCATGTCACGTGACAAGACAGATAGAGCAACTGGACGTGAGTGGGTTTCGAACGCCAAGGTACAGAATCTTTACCCTAAAGTGAGATTGATTAAATTTTGGAACACAACTCTGCTGATCGCGATCTGGCCAATCGGATTTGGCGCACCTCTGGGTGCAGCCATCTTAACGTTGAGTGATCACTAATGTGGCAAATGGGGAAGAAAGTGGCAACCGGGGGATGGGGGTGCCATTTTTGGCCACTGGTTTACCGCTCTAAGTTTACTCAAGCTCGTTGGCAAAAACCAGTTTCTCAATGTATCGCGCTGCAATTTACTATGGAGGAAGAAACAAATAATAAAAGTTTAGGATTAAAAAAAAAAAATTTCTGGGCAACCTACACTGCTATTTTGCAGAAGACGCACGTGTAGAAAGAAGTGAGCGCCGACAGATGGCATACGCCACGTCGAGGCAGCGTCGGTTGATTGGGGTTGATAGCAGACAATCTCGCAAAAGAATTTGAATCGGCAGGCGCACCCTCGACGCAGTGCATGCCATATGTCAGCAGCACTTCTCTATGCGTGCATCGTCTGCAAAGTGGCGGCATAGATTGCCCAGGACAGGTTTTCGCTTTTTTTTACTTTGAAGTTCTTTCTTTGATTTTTTCACTGTACACTTCCACCACCTGCTTGCACCTCTAAATTGCAGCGCGATACGCTAAGAAGCCGATTTTTGATGGCCGTCTAAAATGCCTTGAAAGCGTTCGTTTACATGCTGTATAACAAACGCTGAAGAGCATCACAAGTAGTTGAGGGACATCAGAGAAATTGGCCTTAATCAGGAAATAATTATCCTAGGAGACATGAATGCCCACTTACAAAAGTTTGACGGATTCACAGATACAACTGGAAAGTTGGTAGAAGATTTCTGTGATACCATGGACCTAGTGTTAGTTAATGCACAAGTAAAATGCGACGGGAAATAGTAATGTGGGAGCGAGACAACTCACACTCAACAATAGACTATTGCCTCATGTCCCTTAAACTGTATGACAGGCTAGCAAATATCAAATAGATAAGGAAGGTACAAAAAGCAAAGGGAGCGACCACAAAAGAATTAAGATTAAATTTGGCACATCCGAACCAGAACAACAAGCTCAGGAACGAACGGGTAAGCCGAAACTAAGTGAACCTCAAATACAAGTATGTAAAAGTATTGTGAACATAGTATCGAAACAGCCAGAAAGAGAATGGGCGTATGAGGATCTAATAGGAATCTTTAAAAGAGAATTAGAGAAGCATCAAATTAAACAAGGAGGAAAGCAAAAACAAAGACACAAACCAAAAAGCTGGTGGGATAAGGAGGTCAAAGCAGCCATATTGCAGCACCAAGAGGCATCTAGGGAACATAGGTTGGCAAAGAAAGGGGAGCCTTGCCAGCTGAAGTAGCATCAAAATGGGAGAACTTCCAAGAGCAAAAAAGATAGACCTCAGCTTTAATACAGGCCAAAATTGGGAGTGCGGGAGTGCAGGAGTGCAGTGGATGATGGAAATAAATAAAAAGATAGGAATGCGGCAAAAAGGTTTTGGGAGCACATTTAAGCACAGGGGAGAAAGACTGAGGGTTTCCAACACGCACTGACCACACAGGAGGGGAGAAGAGTAGAGGGGAAGAGGCACAGGAATATATCAGGCAAAAATCGAAGAGGCCTTCTCCCAGCTTAAGCAGACGGGGACAGTGGATAGCACTAACAGCGGCAGTGTAGAGGAGGAGCAGAATTGTATAACAATGGAGACAACCACAAAAGAATGGGATAAGGCAGAAAGTAAGGTTCCAGCGGGTACAGCGATAGGCCCAGACGACATAGCCATGGAACTCATTAGGACACTAGGGAAAACAAGCAAATGAAAGTTATGGCATGTGATTATCAAATAATTATGAGAGGAGAGGTACCCAATAATTGGGTATAAGGAGCGTACAATAATGTGAGCTAGGAGAAACTCGGGTCAGATGAAGAAGCATAACCTAGATGCAAATTTGGTTATGTTTCTTGAGCAGGTGTACACAGACAATAAGGTAGTTATAACATGGGGAGTAGAAATTACACAACCTACAGCAATAAAAAGAGGGCTCAGGCAGGGCTGTACACTGTCTCCTCTACTCTTCATGATATATCTCAATGAAATGGAAAAGAAATTAGAGCAGAGCAACTTCGGTTTTGATGTGAGTTATATGGAAGGAGGGAGAAATTTAGTACAGTGAATACCAGAATTGATGTATGCGGACGACATAGTACTTATGGCAGATAACCAGGATACATTACAGGAACTAGCTGGAATACTGTAAAACCCTTCAGTTTTGCGGCCCCTATTTTTCATGAATCGGTCACAGAGGACATAATCGTGGCACTAAATTTCTCAAATTCCAGACGCCTCCATTGAAACTGTTACAAATCAAAATTTTGGCGTGCCCTTAAATTTTGCAAATTTTTCAATTCACGGAAATTAAGGGCTCACGAAAATTAAAGATATTACAGCATGTGGAGAGGAAGGGAACACCTTGGGCATGAGTTTTAGTAGTGACAAGTCTTGAGTAATGGTGTTTAAGGGGGCACACTACCTTGAATTGACCTTTTTTCAAAAAAAATTCATATTCACAACTGAAGAGTTTTGGCATGCATGGATAACAAGGAACACTCTCACAAAGTCTTGTCAATGTGCACTGACAAACAATGTCAAAAATAATTATTCTTTGTATGTTGGTGAGGTGTGCTGCACTGCATAGCACTCGTCATCCACAAGTGAAAATAGCTGAAAGCAATGTCAGTATATCAGAAAAAGTTTGAGGAAGACATCACCTACACTGCTGGAAAGAATTTCTGACATATAAAATGCAAAAAGAAATTTTTAAAACATCATTTTGAAACTTCAAGTGCATTTATCTCAGCTTCACTTTTGGCAGCAAATCCCACCTTAATAGAACTATTGTTTCAGCATGAAACTACCGAGAGACGTAATTTTTGCAGATTATATGCCGAAATTTTATCGAGCCGGTTACTATGAACTTAGATTTTGCATTTCCATGTTCCTTTATTATGAAAAATTGTAATTTGCAAAACTTGGCAAATGCTAAAAAAAAAAACTTTCATAATTTTTTTTTTATTTGAAATTTACATATTTTCTGAGATTTCTTTTCATAGTAACCGGCAACAAGTATTCCAGTATGCATTCCACCAGAAAAATACGTGGTGATCAACACCATTTCTCAACGATAGATTCATTGAGCAGATTCCATACAAAGCTAAGTTCTGGGGGTATAGTACCTCATAAAATTGGTTCTCAGGGCTAAAACTTTGCATGCCCTCCTTCCATATGGCTACAAGCACCACTGGAACATTTCACGCCGATTGAGTGAGCAGTTCAAAAGTAGACATGCCCAAGTAGTGTCCCCCTTAAAGACGAAAAGAGGGAACACCTGAGGATACAAGACACTGTAATAGACCATGTAGGAAAAGACAAATATCTGGGAGTCTGGCTCAATGAGGGAAGGTAATGTCTAGAGGAACACGAGAATATAATTAGAAAAGGGAAAAGAAATTCATCTATTATGACGCTCAAGGAACTATGAAACTATAATAGATATGAAGTGGTCAGAGGTATATAAAGAGGAGTGATGGTACCAGGACTGTCATGGGGTACTGTGCATGAAATCAGAGGTTCAATCAAGATTAGAAATTCGACAAAAAAGCGCAGGCAGATTAGCACTGGGAGCACATGGAAAGGTAACAAATGAAGGTGTACAGGGGGACATGGGCTGGTTGTCTTTTAAGAGCAGGAAGGCAATTAGTAAGTTCAAATTTGAACAAAGGTTGACCGAAATGGATGATACACGGTGGGCACGGAAGGTATTCAAGTATCTATACATGAAAATTTTAAACACAAAATGGACTAACAAAACCCGAAAGCTTACATTTAAATACCTACACACTATAGTGATGGGGCTGAGCAGACTACCGTACTTCAGTGGAAAAGGGAGTGAAAGAGGCAGAAAGAAAAATGTGGGAGGTAAGAAAGCAGGAAAAGTAAGCTCTAACAATGTACAGGATATAAGAAAGGAAAATGTGTTTGACAATTCACTGGGAAGTTCTTCAATGTTTGAGGCAAGAACGGGAGTTTTGAGGAGAGGACTTATACGGCTAAATTTCAGGAGATAGACACCTTATGTGCTGCCTGCCATAATGAGAGTGAGACACTAGAGCACTTGGTTTTGAATTGCACAGGGCTTCGCCCTGCCCTCCCTGAAGGGGTAACAGATTTGGCCAGGGCCCTAGGTTTTGCTGGTGATGATGGAAGAACGGAAGAAAAAAGGATTACAGTCACAAAGAAGCAATTAGAAGAGTAGTGGAAATTATCTAGGGAAAATTGAGTGACGCACAACTAATTAGCATAGCTGGGGACAGGCAGGACAGCGGAAAATTGGGACTCCGTCCCGTGTGGCTGGTTGTCTTTTTAGACTTAGGGTAGGTGGCGCAAGCTACCGCCCATTGCGAGGGTATAGCCATTAACATCCATCCATCCATCCATCGAGAAACGTCAATAACCCAGTCCCAAGAGCATACTTTTAGCGAGTTTGTTTCACACGCACTGGCACCGTTCGAGTTCTCTCCCAGAATGCATCGCACTAACGGAGTGTCGCACGGAGAACTGGCCTCAAACAAACTTGCCAAATGCACCGAGTGCAAAAGACTGATGCTGCCGCCATCTATGTTGTAGAAAGAGTACCGACCTCAAACTGAAACCAGCGCCTTTCTGTTCGACGTGATGGGTGGGAATGTGAGAGTGCAGTCGCTACCAATGTTTATCTATAAACGTTGGTCGCTGCAACCTGTAGTTTGTATTTGCGATGACTTCAAACAACTCGGCTGTTGAAGAGATATTTACAGACGGCGTAAATTTGCGCAACCAGCCGACTACAAAGCAGCTGGGGTTTACACTGGAGAAAACTGATGATGCTGTCTCCGCAGAAGCTTGATCCGTTTGGGCATGGTATTATGCGTGAACCACTGAAAGGGTACGGTTTAAAGCTAGTTTGTTGGAATATCCAGCAAAACGTATCGTGGGACTTTCGATTTCGATAGTAGTTACAGGTGGATCAGATTTTAGCCTTGGTGAGGGCGTCGAGAATGAGAGCTTCCTTAAACAAAATACGACAGGGCAAGATAGCTGATGTAGCTAAATGTTAAACATGATGATGTTGCCCAAGCCTCGGGTAAAGTCACTATGTTTAGCTTTCTCGGATGCTTTTTGGGCAGTCACAGGTTTCTGCTGGGAGATCTTTGTCGACAAATGTTAAATTTTTCACCCGCACACGGATGGTGACAAAGATCTTGGGGGCCGCTGCTGCGTTTGTTCTGAGCATTTCTTTACATGCTGGTATATTCCAGCGTCTGTACGGCAACAGAGCGACTAAAAACTTGCAAATAAAGCATGGGTTGTCAATTCTTTCCTTCGTGAAATAGCAGACGCTCACAATTCAAGCTCGCGTTTGATAGCGTTGCCCGCGGGACACGATTTCTATCAGAAAATCTAGTTTTTCCTTTCGGTTCCGCTGCACGAATGACACATCGTAACAGACGACCCCTTGTCGTCTGACCTCGCTCCTGGCCGGAGTGGGGCATGACGGGATTGCATTTCGGCGTACGCTCGATTTCCTCGGTGCAGAAATTGCATGCACGCGTGGGACGTCGGCGCTGAAACGAACTCGGAGAGTGCAACCACTCGAGGAGTGCCGGCAGAAACGAACCCGCTCCACGCTGCGAGTGGGCACGCGTGGGCACGAGTGCCGTGAAACGAACTCGCTATTTGTCTGCACTTCTCAGGAAGCGCGAACTGTAGGTAATACTTTCTAAAGGGCTCCTGCCAGACTGAACACACCGGCTCGAACGGCACTTTACTCTCCACGAAAGTGCCGTTGGACAGCGGGTCGTGCTCAAGACATAGCGTTACAAATAACGCGTGCGAGTGAAACAGCCCAGTTGCTCTAGCATGAAACATCCAAAAACGGAGAAAGCACGCTCCGAAAGCACCAACACCCAGAGCGGCAGCTGTCAAATACCGTCTGTGAAACTGAGTGAGACTGAAGCTCTGCAAGTATGCTGTCAAAACCACGCCTGAAAGATGACAGCGGCATACTTACGTGGGACTCCAAATTTTACAGGAGGAACAATGCTTTGGTTGTAAATGAATCAATGCGCATCAAAGAACTGCTGAAGCAAATAACGTTGCGCTGCAATCACCGCCAGTCCCGCCAGTCCTGTAAACTTTCTTTTGGGCGAAATCGGCGAAGTCGCCAGGCAGGACGCAAAAGCCGCCAGTTCTAGCGAAAAGTCATTAAGTTGTGATGATGAGGATGATGATGATGATGACCTTAGAGATCATACATACTCGCGAGGTCATAATTAGGGTGTCGCGAACCGCCCGAGGTTCGAGTTCGACCAGGTTCGACTTTTTCGAACTTTTAGTGGAAATTCCGACGAACCTTGTAATGAGGTTCGACTCGTGTGCGCATGCGCGACAGGCTGGCCAGTTGGCTTCGGATTGGATGGTGATGGCTAAGGGATGAATAAGGGCAGCACTGATTGGTTATTTCGGTTAATATAGTACAACAAATTGCGTTATAATTTCTTGAGTGATTAGTAATTAGTTTTCTTTTAATTGCTACTGTTTATAAAATAAAAGTAACCCTTTGCATAAAGAATTCTCCAAGTCTTAGACATGCTTAGTATCAAGGTCTGGCACACTGTCCACATAAGTCGAACCAGTCGAATTTGGTGAAAAGTTCGAAGCGTCGACCGAAGGTCTGACCCGCACGAATTGTGCCGATCTCAAAATTGGTCTGACAAGGGAATTCGCGACAAACCCCTAGTTATAATTAGGGGTGTCGCGAACTTTTGTCGAACCAGATTTTTAGGTCGAACTTTCGGGGTTCGACTGGGTCGAACCGGTTCGACGAACCTTCGAACTTTTCACCAGATTCGACTGGTTCGACTTTGTGGACAGTGTGGCCAGACCTTGATACAAGCATGTCTAGGTTTGGAGAACTTTTTTTTAATGAAAATGGTTATTTTATTTTATAAACAGTTGCAATTAAAAGAAACCAATTCTAATCACTGAAGAAGTTAATAACTTATTTGTTTTTGTACTGTATTAACTGAAATAACCAATCAGCGCTGCCCTTAATTCATCCCTTAGCCATCACCATCCAATCCGAAGCCAACTGGCCAGCCTGTCGCGCATGCGCACACGAGTCGAACCTCAATACAAGGTTCGTCGAATTTTCCACTAAAAGTTCTGAAAAAGTCGAACCTGGTCGAACTCGAACCTCGGCCGGTTCGCGACACCCTCTAGTTATAATGGGCAGGAGGTGGCGTCCCTATCCCCAATGCATGGAGCGAAGTGTAACGGAAGTAGGCGTGGCCACGAGCCGCGACGAACATTTCTTGACCAATGGGAAGCCTAGTGAGTGGGCGCCGCCATTAATTTCGGTGCAAACAACCTCGTTGCCATGGCATTTCCGTGGCAACGCGATTGTGTGCACCGAAAGTAATGGCGGCACCCACTGTTATTTGAAACAGCGCTTAACGGGAGACTTTTAAACCGGTATGGTCGGAATTGGATGAGATTATTATAAACGAACGCCTGGTTGCCCAGCAGAAAGTAAGTGACTAGAGTTGAGACGCTCTAGACGACGCACCGACTGAATCGGTGTCGAACACGCGAGATTTCGAGCCCAACACTTGCCTGACCAGTAGGACTAGGAAGTCGGCGTGTAGCGGACGCTCTCGACACGCGCGACCGCGCCTGGAGCGTCGTCTCGAACGAGTCGTCGTAGCGCGGCTTTGGAAAGCGATCGCGAGTCAGTCATCGTAGGCACGAACGCTGAGAAGGCGCTGTGGTGTGTGTCGTGCTGAGAAGGGCATCGCGGGCTGAGAAAGCCGTACAAATTCTGCTTATACAATACAATACAATACAATACAATAAACTTTATTTTTCCAGAGTACTGGAGGGGTCCTCAGACAAAAAGCTGCTAAAAGCAGCTTGACTGGGTCTGAGTTCCCCTTTTACATGGCAGCAGCTCGGACGACAAACATAAAAAAACACTTTACCAGGATGATAAAAAAAATAAAACAAGGTCACATAACATTGAAGGAGCAGAAGAACAAAATTAGTTATGAATAGTTAAAACAGTAAGTACGTAAGTCTTTTTTGCCAATTGTGTAGATGTTTATGTTGTTCGTGAGACATTTATTTAACACGTACGGTACTTTGTAATGCAATGACTGGAGGTTATAATTTGTGCGGCACCGAGGAAGGAGCCAAGTGCCTGCACGGCGTGTGTTTATATTAGTTTCACGTTTCTCAAGTTCAGAAATAAAATACAAAAAATCTATTAATGTTGGCGATGAGAAACGAAGGGTACAGAGTAAACGATAATTATATACGCGTTCTACGGGAAGCATTTGATATCTTGAAAATAATGGTTCTGTATGGTCTGTATATGGGACACCCGCGATATAACGTAAAACTTTTTTTGCAATAATAGTAGATTTTGAAGGTTTGTCTTAGTTGTGGTAGCCCATACAAGATGAGAGTAATTTAAATTGGATTCAAATAGTGCGTAGTAAAGTCTTAACTTAATACTGATTGGTAAAACATTACGACAGCGGGCAATGATGCCAACAACTCTGGAAAGTTTAGCAATTAAATAGTTAATATGGCAATCCCACATCATATACTCGGAAAAAACTACTCCTAAAATTTTATGTTGGCTAACCAACTCAATTTTGGAATCACCAAGTTTGATTTCATTTTTAACCAGAACTGGTTTATGAATAGATCGAAATAAAATGGCTTTGGATTTTTGGGTGTTTACTTTAAGGCCATTAACTTTGGACCACATGTCAAATTTAGTTAAGATATTATTCGCTTTACATATCAGAACATCAGCATCAGTAGCAGAAATAAAGAGGCTCGTATCATCAGCATAAATGACAAACTGAACTTGGTGATCGATGTTAACAATATCATTTATGTAAACATTAAATAGAAGAGGCCCAAGTATGCTACCTTGTGGTACACCAGCAATAACATTATGAAAGGAAGAGTAATGACCGTCAATTACTACGCACTGTTTCCTACGTTGTAGATATGATGTAAGTAAAGCAAGGGGCACTCCGCGGACACCATAATTGCCAAGTTTAGCAAGAAGAATGTGGTGATTGAGAACATCGAACGCTTTACTGAAGTCTATAAATACACCTAACGTAAGAAGCCTTTTTTCAATATTTTGCAATATAATTTCTTTTTGAAGTAATAAAGCGGCTTCAGTGGATTTACCTTGTCGAAAACCAAATTGAGAGTCCGTTAGTATAGAATGTTTTGTGAAAAACGAATTTAGGCGTGTGAGTATAATTTTTTCAAGTGCCTTAGAGAAGATAGGTAATACTGATATAGGCCTGTAGTTACTCGGGACGTTCTTATCGCCTCCTTTATATATAGCAGAAACTTTAGCCAACTTCATGTTTTCTGGAAATTGGCCGGATGATAATGCCAAATTATATATGTGTGCTAAGCATGGGGCGATTATATCTATTACATATTTAGCCGGCTTTATTTGTAATTGATCAACGTCACTACTTTTGCTGTTTTTTAGTCCTAAGAATATATTGCATATCTCAATTTCGTCAGTTGGATTTAGAAAAAAAGTATCGTTATTATGCCTGACAAATGAAAGGGCACTAGGATTATAAGCAGTGGGTTGTTCAACCGAAAAATGAGTGTTAAAGCATTCCGCCAGACGTTCATCGGACATAATTTGGCCGTCTATTCTTAATTCACCGATAGAGGGGGACACCTTTGTACGATTTATGACTTCGTTTATTATTTTCCAAACCACATCGGGGCGCTCTCTAGTGACATTATGGAACATTTGCTTATAGTATGAAGATTTTGCTTTTCTAAGTTCAGAAGTTAGATTATTCCTAAATTTCTTAAAAGATGAGAGTTTGTTTGGGTCCCTCGTTTTTAGAAAAGCTGTGTAGAGGCGGTCTTTTTTATGCATCATTTTAATATGTACGGCGGTCACCCAGGGTTTCCTTATCTTTTTATTTACGAGAAGATGTTCGTTTCACTCTGCCGTGATGAGTATTCGGGTTCGCATCGAAACATCTTTTGGTGCGCCGATCGAATCGAAAGCCAGCCGTGACAGCGAGCAGACGAAGCAGACCGCAGACACGGAGCAGACGTAGCCTAAACCTAACGACCGAGCGGAGAGCAGACGATGGGAGCACGATGGGAGCATGGTTGAATTTAGTTTGGACGAGAGAGCGTCGGTGCGCGGGGCAGTCTGGGATTGGGTTGTTCTTCCGGCGTCGCTGGGAATGACGTCATGCCGGGTCCTGCCCTATTTAAACTTAGAGCGATAAACCGGGGTTCCGGTCTGCACTCGAAAGTGACCCCCATAAGGCGGCTGCCATTGTACGCAAATTTGACCACTCGTCACATGACCAAACCAAATACGTGACGTCACAGGAAAGATGGCAGCGCCCAGGCAGCGGCTGGTCCCAGCTGGGCCGGAGCTTGTCGGATGCGTTGTTTGTTGTCGTTCGTGTCGGCGAGTTGATTTCAGACGCGGAAGCCGTCATATGAGGCCGGTCGAAAGCGACTTCAGAGTTCAGCGTGGTGTCGGACGTAGGTATAACGTGAACAGAAGGAGGAACGGTGTGCATTTCGCTGGTGACCGACGGGGATATTGCCACGAAAGAGACAATCGGCCCTACGTTGCTCGGACCTCGGATTGATTCGGATACCGCAAGTAAATTTTAAGGCGACGTTTCTGTGCTCTCGTTGACCATCGGAATCTTCGAGGTCTGCAGTGAAGCGTGTGCAATATGTTTGGATACGCAGTTTAGCGACGGAAATTGCGTGAGTCGTGCTTGGCAGTGTGCAATCCTGGTGCCGCTTCGTTCAAATGACCGAAGGCTCACTTTGGTTGTGCGGCGCACTGGAGAGCTGCCTTCAAGTGCTTCAAGTTGGTAGTTCCTGTGCCGTGCCTTAGGTGATGCTATGCTGCTTCCTAAATTGTTATGGCGTAGACGTGCACTTTCACGGAGCACAGGTGTTGCAGTTGGTATTGATTCCGCTTGTCTGTCGCACGTTTCGTCGACACAAGTTTCATCAACACTCGGTACGCGAATTGCAAGCTGTATGGACATTTCATCGCGCGTGTTACCTACCCAGTCCACCCGTTCACGTCGCTTTGCGACGACAGTCTGCAGCGGCTCATTACCAGAAAAGTGGTTCCACATCCATTTCAGTTCAGTTCGTCCACGGCAGTCGCCAAACCCCGAAGGAGAGGATTTATTCGAACAGAATGCCTCTAAAACAATGCAGCTTTTTAGTGGTCAGGATAGACTCTCTTCTGTCTGTTTTGTTATATTGTCACAGATGCTTGCTCCAGTCCTATTTTCTATCAATATTTACTATTCTGGAAAGTTCCAGGCCATGCTCAGCTGTCATCGTATGTTCTGGTGGAGGTGCTGCACACTTTACCCATAGCCCTTCACTCTGTGTGGGCCCTGGCGGCTCCTCAGCCGAGTTGCCCGATAACAATTAAGACACGGGTAGCGGATTATCCCGCGTCCTAAACGCCCGGCGAGCCGTAAACTAAGTCCTATCCCAAGCCCGGCAGAAAAACCGCAAGACGAGCGAGTACCGCAAGGACGAACCTTGGAAATGCACCACGAAGAACCTGAAATCCGAGCAAGTCGCTGCTACCAGCAGGAACCACCGGAATTCGGTCTTTTGCCAGAAAAACCGAAGCTGACTAAGCCAACAATGGCAAACCTGTAACAACGAACCACGTCCGCTCCCATCATCGTATGCATGCCCGTCGCACCTCGCACTCTGATGCCCTTTCACGCAAAGTGTATGAAGACGTCGAGGGCTGGATTGAAATATATGACCGTGTCGCCCGCCACAGTAGGTAGATGGACAACCAGCTCCTGCAGAAGCTATACTTCTCGTGGAAGAAACTGCCAGGCACTGGTTTGAGAACAACGAATCCTCCTTAACGTCGTAGGAAGTTTGCAAGATCGAGCTGAAGTGCACGTTCATCAGCCAACATTGGCCGGGAGAGCCGAATTCCTGATTCTGTCCAGGATGCGGCCCCAACGAGAGCGTCACCGCCTTCGTGGAAGATGTTTTGGGCTTGATCGAGCACCCACGCCAACCCTGATTCTATAGAAGACAAGAAGCTAAAAATCCCATGTCCCTCATGTGAGGTACAACACCTCCGGCAGCCTTGTCCGCAACTCCACGACAACAGTCGAAGGGTTCACATCACCGCGGCTTCCAACATTGAATGTACACTGCAGGCCCGAGCCTGTCACTATCAACAACTCCCCAGCTTCTCGACACTCGAGTCGTCCAGCTGCGACTTCGACGCCAGCCTCCCAGGCATCCTTGACATCCTCGACGTTGTCCGGGCGGAGATCAGGAAGCTACTTCCTGC
The DNA here is from genome assembly GCA_037355805.1 of Ixodes ricinus. Classification (NCBI taxonomy): domain Eukaryota; kingdom Metazoa; phylum Arthropoda; class Arachnida; order Ixodida; family Ixodidae; genus Ixodes; species Ixodes ricinus. Next base: position 1,725 of record JAZHYW010046029.1, on the reverse strand, counting down.
CATCAGTTGCCCGGCTTTTATTTTGATTGCCGAGATTGTTTCGGAACAAGTTCGACAGGCTATTCATCTGGAGTCTTCTTCGAGCGAAGCGGCATCTGACGATCCGAGGGCGACTTATGCCACAAAGTCACGACGACCATCATCGGCTACCCGTTACTATTCAATGCCGATTCAACGAGACACCCCAACGCCGAAGCATTCATACATGCCCGAGCTTGCTGCATTGATGCAGAAAACTACCAGGAAACTTTGCGGATTAGAAGCCAGCACTGCAGCTTCAGTGCATCAGATGTCAGTGGCCGCACATGACGTATGATTGCAAGACGGCATCAGTCGGTCAAAGTTGCCACTCGACCAAACTGAACACCGACGTGCCAGGAGCGTCATCCGACAACAAGCAGCACAGGTACTATGACTGAACGCCTGACACGAGACTGTCGCAGAAAGAACTCGTTATGGAACCGTTTGCAAAGAACCAATAGTTACGTAATCAAGTGGAAATCAACATATTTGATACACTAACCTAATAAACATATTTCCGCTCGCCTTTATGCCTTCAGAGTCTCTACACAAAGAATTCTGTTCACCGCACATGTTGGAACTTTTGAGTACACTCGCATCTCTGACCCCTCAATATTAATTAATGGGACATGCCAGACTGGTTGCATTGGGCTGCACTCGTTCCACTTCTCCTGAACATATGGCGCATCCGAAAACCAACTCCAGTGATGTGAAAATGTTATTTATTAATTTATTCTCTCCAGGGGCCTTTGTAGGCACTGCAGAGAGGATACTTAAAACTACGCACATGCTAATAACATTGAAGCACACTGCTGTAACTTGTTAATTGCAAAAAACAAACACACCTCTGAGCATCTAGTTTAATGGTATGTGTTCATGCATTGTTATATAGCAGGACACTTTCAATACATATGACACAATAGACCCTTTGCAAAACCCCATCAAGCAACACAACTGTTGCCATTTTTTTCGATGCAAAGCCCAGTTCACGTTGAACGCTAATGCAGCATTCGAGTCTAATAGGCGCTCAGCCGAGTTCACAGTGATGGCGGACATAACATTCTTGTCGAACAAATGCCCAAAGTATGAAGGCCTTAGGCAATTAGAGTAGTAACTACTGTAATTCGTTCCATCACAATTTGGCAAGCAACGAAGGCTACAGTCTCGGTGAGTCAATATGCATGTTGGAGAGAGGCACACGACAACATATCATCAGAGTGCTCGTCAGCACAGATTTGTCACATTCCTTCACTCCGTCAATCTGATTGGCACGAGGGGGCTGTGGCGGTTGCCTTTTTCCAGGTTATGGTAATACGAAATATAGGCAGCCCACACTTTAGAAAGAAGTCTATTGAAGAGACCGAAAGGAATGGTAGTCAACATTTTTCAACAAGACTGCTTTTCGGGCAAGGGGTGAACACAAATATGAATCATCTTGTACAGGTAACTAGAACAAGTAAATAACTGACCGACTAATACAATGCACTCTTGATGAAAAAAAGTATTGCTGCAATAAAACCCACGAAAGAGAAAAATGTGCAATTAATCTATGCGTACACCAAAAATAGCAAGTCGAATAGCATTGAAGCAGGTGCCTGCAACGATTTATTCATCCCCACACTCAATAAAAACGTCATCCTCGCAGCTGAAAATAAGTGTGCAATTCGCACTCACAAAAAAAGGAAGAAAAGCGATCGAATGTAG